>JAUDYJ010000011.1:7274938-7357438 GCA_030761175.1 Masticophis lateralis
CTGCGTGGACGTGTAGATTTCCACAGGGAAAATGTTCTCCTCCACATGAGCTGGGAAACAGTGATGGTCATGTCATCCTGCACTCACCTCACCAACAGATCAGCCTATGTAGCTAAACAAGCTTACATAATTTGAAATCTGAATATCAATGTCCACACTGGATATCTGAGCCCATGTTAGGCTCTAAAAATCAAGAAAGATATGCTGAGGTTCTTCTAAGCAATTGTCCTTATCGTCCCTCACCTAGACAGAAATCTTGTCAAAGTTCCATGAAAAATATGGGTCGGTGACACATTTTCGGTCTTTCATGGCTTAAAACAGGGATCAGCAACCCGCGGCTCTGGAGCCGCATGTGGCTCTTTCATCCTTGTCACTGGTTGGCTCTACAATTGATAGGGCTTTCTGTTAGGGCAGGTAGAGGAAAGAGGACTCCATACTAGGAGGAGACTATGGTGGGGGAACCGGACTTTTGGTTGGCTCCAGAACTGAATGGGGGGATTCCGGTTAGGACCTTTGTGGCTCTTAGAGTGTTTAAGGTTGCTGACCCCAGCTTAAAACATTGTGGGTTAGTTGTCTATGGAGATTCTCAGTCATCCAGGTCATGGTTGTCCCAAAGGTGCTTTTTCAAGAGGCCACTAGACTTTCTGGGTTTTCTTTGAAGTCATTTCCCTTCTTATCCAAGAAGCTTCTTCAGCTCTGATTGGATTCCTCACTATCCAGCTCTGAGCTGAAGAAGCTTCTTGGATGAGGAGTGAAATGACTTTAAAAAACCCCCCCAAAACCCCAGAATGTCCAATTGCCTCTTGAAAAAGGATCTTTGGGACATTGTGGCCAGGGTGAAATGCTACCGGTATGCTCCAGTTCAGGTGAATCGGTAGTGATAAAAACTACCGGTTTGGGCAAACCAGTAGTAAAAAGTAGTTTAAAAAGTTTTTAAAAAGGTTTTGATGATCACACGATCGTCGGAACCTTTTTTCTTTTTCCTTTTTACTTTTTTAAAAAGCATTTTTTTGCTACCTATTCACCCGAACCGGTAGTAAAAAAAAAATGCTTTAAAAAAAGAAAAAAATATTCTGAGGATCAGATGGCATAGCTGAATGTCAATCAGCTGTGCGTCGCGATCTTTGGAACATTTTTTTTTTCTTTTTTAAAGCATTTTTTTACTACTGGTTCCAGTGAATAGGTAATAAAAAATGCTTTAAAAAAAGTAAGAGAGAGAGAGAGAGAGAGAGAGAGAGAGAGAGAGAGAGAGAGAGAGAGAGAGAGAGAGAGAGAGAGAGAGGTTCTGATGATCGTGCGGCACAGCTTTAATTGTTAGAACCTTTTTTAAAAACTTTTTTAAAAGCATTTTTTTGCTACCTATTAGCCCGAACAGGTAGTAAAAAAAAAAATGATTTAAAAAAGTGGTCATACGTTGAGGACTACCTATGTGCTAACTTAAAAAATGAGGAACAGAGAAGGAATGGTATGGGAATAAGCACAATGCCCCGTACCATAAATCAAAGAGGATAGGGAAAAATGCCTAAGGAAGAAAAGTAAGATAAAGATTCCCCTGGGCACATATGTGCTAGTCATTCCCGACTCTAGGGGGCAGTGCTCATTTCCGTTTTTAAGCCAAAGAGCCAGCGCTGTCCGAAGACATCTCCATGGTCACGTGGCCGACATGACTAAACACCAGAGGCACATGGAACTCTGTTACCTTCCCACCAAAGGGTGTCCCTATTTTTCCACTTGCATTTTTTACGTGCTTTTGAACTGCTAGGTTGGCAGAAGCTGGGACAAGGAACGGGAGCTCACTCCATTATGCAGCACTAGGGATTCGAACCGCTGAGCTGCCAACCTTTCGATCGACAAGCTCAGCGTCTTAGCCACTGAGCCACTGCATCCCTAAGACATGGTGGGAAAAAAAAAAACCCTTACATATATTGTGTCTTCTTTGCTGGACTTGGATCACCCACCACCCATCAAATGTGAAATTCGATCACAGAGCACAAGTGATACGATGAGGAGGCTCTGAAGAACTTCAAAGGATGCAATTTCGAAATATTGCAATGCAGTATCAAAAGAATTTCCCCCTCCTCCTCTTCTATTGAGCACCAACCTTTATATCCTTTCTCAATCATGAAACCTGACATTTCTTCTCCGGCTAAGCTTAGAAGTGTTAGCATATGTTCCAATCTCTCCTTGCTCTTTAACAAGGATTTATTCTCTTTGTGGTGTTGGATGAGAACTTCAGAGGTGATTATCATGAAAAAAAAAAAATAGGGATCTATAGCACAATATTGTAATTTGTTGTCAACATCTTCAGGACAATTTCTCTACTCAGCACTGCGAGCTATGTCATTGTGACATTTTCTTTTTTTAACTCATAAATTAAAGGGAAAAAGAGGTAAAAACAGCTGACTTAAGCCTTTATGGGCATCAATTATTTTCCCCATATCTACGATACTCACTTGTCACATGTCAGATGTTTTACTGAAGCAAATCTGCTTGTTTTCCTACAACACATATTGAATTGAATAATCATTGCAGCCAGTAACTCATCTACTTCTCATCAGAATGTCTCTTTTTCTCTCTGTGTGTATCTGTGTATTACTACTGCAGGTATTTATCATTTATTCCAATATTTATATAGTGCCAACTCCACATGGATTGCCAGGGGTTTATAAAATATCCATAAAAGCCATAACGCAAACAGTTAAAACTCAAATGTAATGATGTCAATTATTTGCATTCTTTTTTTTTTTTTTTTTTGCTATGAAATGAAAGTTACATCCTTGTGTGCTGCAATGATTTTTAGCAATTAGTTCAGTGAAAAAACTCACAAAAGAACCACATTTATATTTATTGTGAATGAGGCCACGATAAAGATAAGTAAGGGAAATTAAAGTTAGCATCGATTTTCCTCCATATGGGCAAATCAGTTGCAGGAGTCATTGCAATGCCCTCCTTAAGAGGATATTAAAACTTCATTTCAAGAGAGAATTTGACCGTCAGAATATTACAAGTCAAACTAAGCCAAATGAAGGGTTTTCAAGAAAAAGCTAGTAGTGATTCAACGTTGTACACTTATCCTGAAGAGCAATCAACCTTTAGAGTCATGTTGAGCTGAGGTGGCGCAGTGGTTAGGGTGCAGTACTGCAGCTACTTCAGCTGACTGCTAGTTCAGCAGATCAGCGGATCAAATCTCACCGGCTCAAGGTTGACTCAGCCTTCCATCCTTCCGAGGTAGTTAAAATGAGGACCCAGATTGTTGGGAGCAATATGCTATTTAGTATACTGTCTTTGGTGTAAACTGCCCAGATTCCTTGGAGAGTGGGCGGCATAGAAATATGAATGATGAAGATGATGATGATGTTATAGACCCGTGGTGCAGTGGTGAAATCCAATTATTTTTTACTACCGGTTCTGTGGGTGTGGCTTGGGGGGCATGGCTGAGGAAGGATACTGCAAAATCTCCATTGCCTCCCCACTCCAGGGGGAAGGATATTGCAAAATCTCCATTCCCACCCCACTCTGGGGCCAGCCAGAGGTGGTATTTTCCAGTTCTCCGAACTACTCAAAATTTCTGCTACTGGTTCTCCGAACTGCTCAAAATTTCCACTACCGGTTCTCCAGAACCTGCTGGATTTCACCCCTGCTGTGATGGCTAACCTATGGCAAACAGGTGGCACGCTCTCTGTGGGCATCTGAGCCATCACCTCAGCTCAGCTCTACTGCGCATGCGCATGTACCCAGCTGATTTTTGGGTCTCTGCCATGCATGTACAAGGGCAGGGGGCATGCAGCAGATGTGCGTGCATGCGCAGGGGCGGGGGAGTGCGGGGGGGGGGTCATGTGCTTATGTCCGGCAGCTGGGGCACATGTGGGGGGTGCGCGCACGTTGTATTATGAGTTGTAAGTGCAGGGAGGCCTACTAGGCCCAAAACGGGGCACGGGACAGCAGCACGCCCCCCCATGGCCTGTTTTTGCTCGCAGGAGGCTGCAAGGAGGTCTACGAGGCACAAAATGTGGTACCCGGGGTGGGTGGGTGCATGCTTTCGGCTTGCGACAACAAAAAGGTTAGTCATCACTGTTATAGGCAGTGAGTGGATCTCAATAAACTCTGTGTAGAAAAACTATGTTGATCTTTTCCAACCTCTGCGATAAACAAGGGTTATCTTGAGATTTTTTGTTTTTTGCAAAATCTGTTCTTGGGGCTGGAATTCCCAAAACTCTTGAGGAGGAAAGTTTCATAAGGTCTTCAAATATGCCGAGGGGAATTCATGGGTCATTTTCTGATCTTGAAGCAATAGTAATTCTATGCAAATTCTTACTTCTCTCCAGAAGATCAATCATCACCAGAGGTGGTATGAAGCTGGTTCGGACCTGTTTAGGTGAACCAGTAGCAACAATTGTGTGTGGGATGTAATGCCGTCCTATTTAGCCACATTTTCGAAGCCAGGCACATGCTCGGAAGGTGTGTGCACCTGGCCTTCTGAGCATGCACACATGTGGCGAACCGGTGATAGCAATATGTGAAACCCACCGCCGATCATCACCCGTCTGTGTTGGTTTCATATAGGTTCCTAAATTTAAAACAAAAAACAATGCCCATAAGAAATAGGTTAAAAGTCCCTTGAAACCTAAATCTCTTAGAAGGTGTTCTAGAACGGCCTTTGTTGTGTCTGTGAAAAGACTGGCTTCAAAGGTTTGCTCTGAAGGCAACTTGATGGAATCTCTGAACCGTAACCACCTTCTGAATCAAGTCACCAACTCAATATGAACCACTGAATTGCACCAGATATTTCTGAATCAGTTGGGAAAGCCTAGTACAGATGCCAAAAACTCTTCATTCCCCAACATTATTTCGAAAAAGTCAGTTTCCATATTAGATCAAACTCAAAGCTGATGATCCATCTCCGCGATCTGAGATCTGTTTTAAAATCTGTGCTATAGATGTCATGATTTGATAAAAGAACTTGAATAATTGGGAGATCATGCTGAAGATGGGCCTATGTCTTCTGGCGGTCAATCTAATATAGGTAAAGGTTCCCCTTGCACATATGTGCTACTTGTTCCCGACTCTAGGGGGTGGTGCTCATCTCTGTTTCAAAGCCGAAGAGCCAGTGCTGTCCAAAGACGTCTCCTTGGTCATGTGGCCGGCATGACTAAACTCCAAAGGTGCACGGAACACTGTTATCTTCTCACCAAAGTGGTCCCTATTTTTCTACTTGCATTTTTACGTGCTTTCGAACTGCTAGGTTGGCAGAAGCCGGGACAAATAACGGGAGCACACCCTGTTACACGGCACTAGGGATTCGAACCGCCGAACTACTGACCTTTTGATTGACAAGGTCAGTATCTTAGCCACTGAGCCACCATGTCCCATATGTCAATGTAATATACTGGTAGACAAATTAGTAGATTCTCTATGCAACTTTTAGTTCAACTGAGCAGAAGCTTAGCAAGCAAGCAGGATGAAATTGGTCCTTAGAAAAATTACTTAGTTGCAACTTTTCTCAGGCTGCATTTTACAGCATTACAATCTTTCCACATAATAAATTGAATGATGTGCCAAGAACATCTCACAAAATACTGTAGTATGTAATTTAATAATCGGGGGGAAAAAACCTTCTGTGGTAAAAATTGAAAAAAATGGAATTTATTTCTGTTAGGAAGTTGCCCTCTCAATTTTGAAAGATCTGAGGATGTGCAGAATGCATTTCATTCTGCATTTCAAATTGACCAATCTTTTAGGACTGCAGGATAGATTATCTTGACA
Organism: Masticophis lateralis; assembly: GCA_030761175.1. NCBI lineage: Eukaryota > Metazoa > Chordata > Lepidosauria > Squamata > Colubridae > Masticophis > Masticophis lateralis. The sequence continues at coordinate 7,280,702 of JAUDYJ010000011.1, forward strand.
TAAGGTCACATTAAAATCTTAGCTTCCGACCATTTTTAACCTTCCTCTGTCACAGATGGAAAGTTATAGCCTATACGATCCTCTTCACCCAAACATTTATTGATAAAGACTGGTCCTTGAAAAAAGATTTGTTTATGAATAAATCTTGACACCCAATTCCTTTCTTTTCTTTCCTATTTATTCTGGAGTAAATCGCAACTAAGCCCACGGAAGTTAATGGTGCTTGACCAAGCTAAATCTTCTGTTAATGAGAAGTGAATTGGGCTATTTATCTTTGTGATTGAAGAAACACGGTATGAACTTTGATGTCTTCTAACACAGCACACTTATTTCAGCTTCTTCCATTTTCATTTTATCTTTGTAACACCACAACTACTCTTTCTTCTTCTTCTTCTTCTTCTTCTTCTTCTTCTTCTTCTTCTTCTTCTTCTTCTTCTTCTTCTTCTTCTTCTTCTTCTTCTTCTTCTTCTTCTTCTCCTCCTCCTCCTCCTCCTCCTCCTCCTCCTCCTCCTCCTCCTCCTCACCCTTCCCCTTTTGCTCCTCCTCCTTCCTCTCCTTCTCCTCCTTCTTTCCTCCTCCTCTTCCTCCTTCCCCTTCTGCTCCTCCTCCTCCATAATACAGCTTCTTCCACTGCTTCAGTCACATTTCTTGTTCATATATGATGAGATGCAGAGTTTTTACCAATAGGCTTTTAAGAGAATGTTTGTAATTAAACTGAACAATTAGCTCCAAATAGTAGGAAAAAACTGAGCAAAATACATCCACTGAGATCTAGGATTGGCCATAGCAGAGAGCATTTTCTTGATTTCTGTTTTAATCAAAATAATGCCTGATCTTTATTTATTATTATTAATAGGAAGGGGAACAAAGATATTATTGAAAACTTTTTCCTAATATGTAAACTATCTTTATTTAACTATCTATTAAACTATAGTTTAACTATATAACTATCAACTCCTTAACTATTTATTTATCTAACTAACTATCTGTGGGTACCTTTGTGTAAATGTTTATGCCTGCATTTTTTCCCTAATGCTTGCCTATTGAGGCTAGATAATTGCCTTGCAAAATACAGAGAAGTAGAATTATTCACTGTTTATATTTATGTATATATTGGGTAGCTTGTAGGACTGTGCATCATAGCTTATGAATTATGCAGATTTTGATGGCAAAGTTTTTGAGGGAGATAGACATCAAATCTGCTACCTAGGCACGATTATTGCCGTTTTTCCATACAATGACTGAGAATAAAATACAGTTCAGTACACTAAATGACCAACAGGTATGTTCATGCATTTACCCTTTATAACAAGGTGAATGAGGGAATTTATCAACATTAACTCTCTCAGATTAGATGATTTCTAATCACTTAAACATTCTGATCACTTAAACATGAGTCAGCAATGTGCAGCAGCAGCCCCCCCCCAAAAAAAACCACATAATATAATCCTTGGTTGTATAAACAGAGGCATAGAATCCGAATCACGCAAAGTATTAGTACCACTTTATGAAGCCTTAGTAAGACCACACCTGGAATAACTGCATCCAATCTTGGTCACCACATTAAAAAAAAAAAAGATGTTGAGGCTTTGGAAAAAGTGCAAAGAAGAACAACTAAGTTGATTAAAGGCCTGGAGGCTAAAACATGTGAAGAACTGTTTAAGGATTTGGCTAGTCTAGCAAAAAGAAGGACTGGGGGTGGGGGGGCATGATAGCAGTATTCCAGTATTTGAGACGCTGCCACAAAGAAGAGGGGTTCAAATTATTTTCCAAAGCACCAGAGGGCAGGACAAGAAACAATGGATGGAAATCAGGGATGAAATTCAAAATGTTTCCCTACCCATTCTGTGGGGCGTGGCTTGGTGGGCGTGGCAGGAGAAGGATATTGCAAAATCTCCATTCCCATCCCACTCCACGGAAAGGATACTGCAAAATTCCCAATCCCTCCCCACTCCTGGGGGAAGGATGTTGCAAAATCTCCATTCCCACCCCACTCTGGGGCCAGCCGGTTCTCCGAACTACTCAAAATTTCTGCTACCGGTTCTCCAGAACCTGTTAGAACCTGCTGGATTTCACCCCTGAGGGAAACTCATCAAGGAGAAAAGCAACCTGGAATTGAGGAGAAACTACCTAACAGCGAGGACAATTAACCAATGGAACAGCTTGCCTTCCGAAATCGTGAGCGCTCCATCACTGGAGGTTTTTAAGGAGAGACTGGACAGTCACTTGTCTGAAATGGTATAGGTTCTCCTTCTTGAGCAAGGAGCTGGACTAGAAGAGCTCCAAGTTCCCTTCCAGCTCTGTTCTTATTCTGATTCATTTGGTTTATCAGCTCACAAGTCATCTACAACTTCAGAAGTAAAGACTGATCTTCCTTAAAATGTATTCAACTTTGTGTGACTCCCTCACCAGGCCCCTCTTAGCTTTCTTTGGTAAGAAGGTGGGATGACTTCTTTGCGGTCTTATTTACATCTTCCACAATCTAATCGTCAGCACTAAGCTCGTAGTGGTTTCCCATCTCTAATTATTAATCACGTTCAACTCTCTTAACTTCTTCAAGATTAGTCAAGATTGATTAGACGCTGCCATCTACTGTAGACTCTGCAGCCTCTATAATGGCACCACATACCACTCTGGACTTGCTGTTTTCAAATTCTGGGATACATTTTCTCCCAAGAAAAGAAGAAGTCAGCAATGTAGCATCTTTTCTTACTTAAAGCTGAGATTTGGTTTCCGGTTCTCTTTTAGTTACAAAGATTTTGGGTGACCTTGATAGTACTTTCTTTATTAAACTGCGTCAGAGATTTACTGATAGGAAAGATGGGCCTTTCCGTGGGGGGAAGATTTTGATTAAAAGGTAAGAATTAAGAATAATAGGACTGGTGAGGACCAGACGAGATGCTTTATTGTGAACACAAATGAAACACTTTGCTTCAATAGCAAAGTGTTAGCACTGATTTATCCACGTGCCACTGTGTCACATGACCTTCATTGCTTTAAAAATATGAGAGGGCATGAAAGGACAACACAAAAACGGTTATTTTAAATTATCGGGTTTTTCCCCCCCCCCCTTTCAAATTTCTGCAGTTCGGCGTGAGATGAATAAAAATCAGATAAGGTTCATTACATCTCCAAATCGCCCAGAAAGAGGAGAAATGGGGGAGAGCAAAGTCCTGCTACATTAATTTTTACACTTGCTCCCTAGTAAATAATGTTTTTTGGGGCTTTTTTTTTTTTTTTTTTTTTTTGCATGAAGCTTGTTTTTCCATCTCTCGATGCATAAGACCTTCTGCGTCTATTTGAAAAAGGAAGCTTTGAATAATGGAAGAAAAAATGGAAACGGCTTCCACAGAGGAGAGAAGTTTCTTCAGCACAGGGTCAAAAGGCTCAATGCTACTTTGAATTCCATATTTTGGTGTCGTTTCATGACTTTCAAAAACAACAGTCAAGGTAATCAAGGTTAAACAGAAAGCAGACTAGGAAAAGAGAGGACATGCTTCTATCTATCTATCTATCTATCTATCTATCTATCTATCTATCATCTATCATCATCATTATCTATCTATCTATCTATCTATCTATCTATCTATCTATCTGATTGCTTTATCGATTGCTCTATATCTATCTATCTATCTATCTATCTATCTATCTATCTATCTATCTATCTATCCATCCATCCATCCATCCATCATCTATCATCTATCTATCTATCTATCTATCTATCTATCTATCTATCTATCTATCTATCTATCTATCTCTATCATCTATCTATCTATCATTGATCATCAATCATTGATCTATCTATGTACATCTATCTATCTATCTATCTCTATCTATTTATCTATCATCTGTCATCAATCTTCATCTATTTACACACCTCTCACCCATCTCTCTCTCTCTCTCTCTCTCTCTCTCTCTCTCTCTCTCTCTCTCTCTCTCTCTCTCTCTCTCTCTCTCTCTCTCTCGCCTGGACAAGTCCCCATAACCTTCTTTGCAATCTTTTTTTCCAGAAGTGGTTTGCCATTGCTTCTTTCCTAAGGGCTGAGAGAGAATGACCTGCCCAAGGTCCCCCAGTTGCCTTCCTGCCTAACATCCCTAGTCCCTAGTGGGACTAGAACTCTCAGTCTCCTGGTTTCCAGACTTATGCCCAACCACTACAGCAAACCGACTCATAAAATGTCATGCAGAGGTGTTATTGAATAGGAAGTAAGACTTTATCTCTCTGTGTTATGGCCAGATTTGACACCAATTTTGATCAGAAACCTGAAAGCCACAATGATGGGGAAATTCTTTGCACCCTATGACTTCATGGCACAAACTTTACCCTTACACACCTGTAGCCTTGTGTCTACTATAACATTGTAAATTATGAGATTTCCACCATAAAGTTCATAAAGTAAAACAAAATTGTATGGTACAGCAGTCCTTTCTGGATTGTATTATTAGGGGTTATGTATTATTAACTGTGTGAAAATAGATTGTATTTAACATGTTTCAATTATTCCCAGTTAAAATGAGAGATAATTTCGCAGTTCAGAAAGCTACCATATTATAGTAAAGATGTGGGGGAAAAAACATTTCTGGCATTTTAAGGCCAGAAAAACCTATATCTGTTTATTTCTGCTCTCCTTTCTATTTGGCTGTTGAGGCCTTGAAGCTTCTCTAAAAAAATTTTTAAAAATAAGATGATTTTCAAATCAAGCTGGTTTTGAAGCCACGTACATGAGTGATTGGAAGAGGAACTGATTAGTAAAATTAATAATTGATCATTAATAATTATAATTTGTTAATATAAGGCTCACGACTCAGGCTGAAAGGAAACTGATTGTTCCAATATTTGAGGGGTGGCCACAAAGAAGAGGGAGTCAAGCTATTCTCCAAAGCACCTGAAGGCAGGATAAGAAGCAATGGATGGAAACTCATCAAGGAGAGAAGCAACTTAGAACTAAGGAGAAATTTCCTGACAGTTAGAACAATGAATCAGTGGAACAACTTGCCTCCTGAAGTTGTGAATGCTCCAACACTGGCAGTTTTTAAGAAGAGATTTGACAACCATTTGTCTGGAAGTCTCTCCTGCTTGAGCAAGGGGTTGGACTAAAAGATCTCCAAGGGCTCTTCAAACTCTGTTATTATTCTGTTTTTGCTATCCATTCTGTCTCTCTGAAAAGCAGCTATAAATGAGCTTCCAATATCCCTTCCAACTCTGTTATTTTACCATTCTATTAAATATTAAAATATTGCTATTGAAATCTCAATCTGCTGCTCTTAACCTAAGCTCATTTCCTTAATTAAGATCAGATTAATTTTTAGTATTTCATTCCTTAAAGTCTTTTTAACTCCTAGTAGAATTGCTAACTCCACGGTAATCTGACTCGATGCTCTCTCTGTAGTCCCTCTTATTTTAGGAGTCCTCCAGAGCTCCCTTAATAACGGCCTTATGAAAAAAATAATAATAATTGGAATCATTACAATTTAGGATCAGATTGGGTAGCAATAAGATAACTCTGGTTTGTAATATCCCATAAAAAATTATGAAGATTTATTCAACTTCCTGATAACAGCCCGTACCTTCCCAATGGATCCACAATAAAAGGTCACCGAGAAAAGCGCTCGGAAAAGGCAGAAAATAAAGCCGCTAATCGGCACATTTTTAATAAAACTATCACACCGGCCGGGTCCAAAAGGACCTGTAATGCTAACAATTTCACATCTCATGTGGTGCTTCCTCTTTCAAGAAGAACAAAATGGGCTTTTTGTGCAACACACCTATAAATCACGGGCCATTAATCAATAGTTCCTCTTGGGGAAGAAAAAAAAATGGAGGGAAAGAACTGGCAAAGGAACTTTCTGATAAAAGGCATCGGAATTGAAACATTCTGACTCTATTCATTGAATTTATTTATGAAAGAAGATGGGGTCAACCTATTTTCCAAAGCACCAGAGGTCAAGACAGGAAACGAATGGAGATAAACTATTCAAGGAGAGAAGTTTACTACCGGTTCTGTGGGCGTGGCTTGGTGGGTGTGGTGAGGCTTAGTGGGCGTGGCAGGGGAAGGATACTGCAAAATCTCCATTCCCTCCCCACTCTGGGGCCAGCCAGAGGCTGCATTTGCTGGTTCTCTGAACTACTCAAAATTTCCGCTACCGATTCTCCAGAACCTGTCAGAACCTGCTGGATTTCACCCCTGAACTAGGGGGAAAATTCCTGACAATTAGAGCAATCAACTAGTGGAATGGATTGCCTCCAGAAGTTGTGGGTGTTGCAACACTAGAGGCTTTCAAAAAGACAAGTAGGACAGCTACTTGTCTGGAATGGTATGGATCTCCTGCTTGAGCAGCCGGTTGGACTACAGTATCTCCAAGGTCCCTTCCAATTCTATTTTTCTGAAATGTATTTTGCTGCCCATCTCGTATTCATCAACTCTTGGCCACTTAGAGCATAAAAACATTTTAAAAATAATAATGATTTGGTTGTCCCCAAAATGAGACATGTACTTGTAAGGTATGAAGAGTAGAATAGAACAGAGCAGAACGGAATGGAATGGAGCAGAGCAGAGCAAAATAACAGAGTTGGAAGGGACCTTGGAGGTCTTCTAGTCCAACCCCTTGCTTAGGCAGGAAACCCTACACCACTTCAGACAAATGGTTATCCAACATCTTCTTAAAAACTTCCAGCGTTGGAGCATTCACAACTTCTGGAGGCAAGTTGTTCCACTGATTAATTGTTCTAACTGTCAGGAAATTTCTCCCTAGTTTTAGGTTGCTTCTCTCCTTGATTAGTTTCCACCCGTTACTACTTGTCCTGCCTGTCACTGCATTTTTGTATTTACCAGCAGAGCTTTTTATTTTTGAACTTTCAGACTTACATAAGTCTTGCCAAGTCCTTATCTCTGATCTACTGCACATGTATACATTCCATTCTTTTCTTCTAATAAAAAACTTTTCTTTGTTCTCCAGCCAGGAAGGTCAGGCTGGGGATCTTTGCCAAAATGTAACTAATTTAGATTAGGGGGATGTTTTATTTTCTTTACAATAAATATGAGTTTAATTAGAAGATATATTCCGGTTTTATTTTTCAAGAGTATACACAAGGAGAAAGTCACGCTTCCACCTCTAATTGAGAGCAATTACCCCACGCAAGATAATGGGGCTCTGACACTGCCCACAGGGGCTTCCAGAAGAATCAGGAACTGGAGTAAATTCCAGCTCAGAAGATCTATTGTTCGAGCTTATATGAAAGAATCTGATCAAGTAGCAGTCAGAACTAAATTGGTGCTAGATAAGAGTTAATGGAATTCAGGGAGAGTTTGTGGACACATAATGATTCTACGCTGAGTCCTCTCTTAACTCCGCCTACAGGTTCTGCCTACTCTTCCCTCACATGTACTGTATGCCCCCAAAGAACTGGCCTTAAACTGTGATAACTTTATTTTTTTTTTTATTTTAGGCTTGTGTTTGTCTTTTTTTTCTTTCTTTTGCAAAAACTGGGCTATAAATAAAACAATAAAGCTTTGGGTAGAACATTGACATTCTCTGATTTGGGTGAATGATTTATATCATTCATAAATTCAGGTCTTCCTTTCTGAAAGTGTGAATTTGTGGTGAGCTTATCTGTAGGCTTTAAATCAAAAGTCTACATGTGCTTGCTCTTTTAGAAGATACTGGATAAAGATACTGGACTCTCTACCTTCATTCCAGCATCTTGGACTGAGTTGGTTCCCATGAAGTTATAAGGGGAAGAAAAGATATTCTTTATCACCTGTTAATCCAATGGTGGATGTTTCCCACCTAAGAATCTTACGCAGCAAAGTTTTGTGATATTGTGGGCATTACACACCTATTAACTGGCTACATCAAATCTGCTTTAGAATCTGTTCAAAGAGTGAAAGGTTGATCTTGCACCCTTACCAAACGCCAAGAATCTTTTTTCCCCCCTTTTTTTCTTCATTTTTCTTTACAGGAAAAAGGGATCAAAATCTTAGCAGGATTCTTTTGATTATAATTTGTGGCTAATTTATAATGTTACCATTTGCTTTGTTAACATTTAGCTATGGGTTCTAAAACAACAATGGAAGGGGGAAAAAAAACACCAAAGGGTACAAGTTTAATAAAATAACACTTTGGCATACAACAGCTCTTTTGCAGTCTTTCCATGATCCTTTATATTAGTATAAAAGATATCTATGGCCAGATCTCAGATATCCGTTTTGCCCCCCTTTTGGGGGACTTAAGTTCATATCTCATTATTAAGCCTTGAAGGCAATCTATCATTGGGTGACCTCAATCTCTGTATAGTTTATTCTATTATATTTGCCAATCAGCAAAGGAAGTTTGCCAACTTTGAGCTTTTCACCTCTTTCAATTGAAGAATAAGTCATTTCATGATCAAAGGCATCCTTAGGTCAAAATTCTAACCTCCGGTTCTTATCTCAAGCAGAGGAACAGAGATAACGGAATCTTCATGTTTTACCTCTTAATGAGCAAACGTGCTCACAACAAGGTTAAAATAGTTATTTTCAAGGCTGAAAAAAATGTGTTCCCTTAAGTCTGAAACACAGTTGCCGTGAGATGCAGATAATAAAGACTTATCTTCTTAGCCATGGATGCCAAAAGAGATTCAGTATCTGCAGATTTTTTAAAAAGGTAAGAGTTCTTTCCGAATCTAGGGCACAGTGCTCATCTCCATTTCTGGGCTGAAGGAACCAGCATTGTCTAAAGACAATTTCTTGTGGTCAAGTGGCCAGCATGGCTATACATCATTCATGAAATGCTGGTACCTATTAATCTACTTACATTTGGATGTGTTTGAATTGTTAGGCCACAGGAGATGGGGCGAGCAACAGGTGCTCACCCCATCATGCGGAACTCAAACTCTGGCTGTCAACTCTTCAGATGACAAGCCTCGGTGTCTTTAACTACCGAGCCATCATGCCCCCATCTGCAGCTATAAACAACATGTTTATATCTGTATTCTAGTTTTATATCTCTATATTTAGACAGCATACCAAAAAGCAGAGACATTACCCTGCCAACAAAAGTGCACATAGTCAAAACTGGTTTTCCCAGTTGCAATGTATGGCAGCGAAAGTTGGACCATAAGGAAGGCTGAGCACCAAAGAATTGATGCCTTTGAACTATGGTGCTGGAGAAGATTCCTGTGAGTCTCTTGGACTGCAAGGCGATCAAACCGGTCAGTCCTAGAGGAGATCAACCCTGACTGCACTTTAGAAGGCCAGATCCTGAAGATGAAACTCAAACACTTTGGCCACCTAATGAGAAGGAAGGACTCTCTGTAGAAGAGCCTAATGCTGGGAACGATTGAGGGCAAAAGAAGAAGGGAACAGAAGACAACGTGGTGACTGGATGGAGACACTGAAGCAGTTGGCGTGAGCTTAAATGGACTCCAGAAGATGGTAGAGGACAGGAAGGCCTGGAGGAACGTTGTCCATGGGGTCAAGATGGGTCGGACATGACTTCGCAACTAACAACAATCTCTATATTTGTAGCAATACCTATTCTTTCTTAGACACAAAAAGTTGCCAAACTTTTATCCCTTCTTTATATTATTATCTTAAGATATACTACACTTCACTTAGAGGAGACAATCATTCTCTACTTATGCTCTTTTATGTTGTGCCACGCTTGACTATTTTTCTTTTAAGTTAACATCCAAGATCAAAGATTAATTCAATTAATACTAATCTCTAAATCTATTAGATCTTGGATTTTCTCTTTTTTTAGAATATCAAGATTTTGCTAGTCTTTTAATCCTTTAGACAATAGCTTAGGCATTCATGCCATTTCCCAAATGTAATAAACACATCGTAAAATACCGAAAAAATGTTATTAGGCACGTGTCATATATAAAGATCATTTCACATCATAAACGGAAATAAACAGAGTAATGTGAATATGATCGAGGTATTAGCCAGAAAGGGATAATTGCAATATTCATAGTTCATTGGATTAAGTCAAGCTCTTACGGAATTAAAAAAAAAAAAAACAGCCATGAAAGAGGAGTCCCAGTGGCCAGACCAGGCATGTGGGTTGCATCACTTGCTCTTTTTGGCCACGCAAGAAACAATACTGCAAAATCTCCATTCCCTCCCCACTCCAGGGGGAAAATACTGCAAAATCTCCATTCCCACCCCACTCTGGGGCCAGCCAGAGGTGGTATTTGCCAATTCTCCAAAACTACTCAAAATTTCCACAACCGGTTCTCCAGAACCTGTGAGTACCTGCTGAATAACACTCCTGGTTTGCACTATTAAAAGGATAAAACCTTGATTGATTTAAAACACAATTTCTTCGATTTTTCATCTAAGGCAAGTGCTATTTTTAATGCACCGTCTCTATATTCTCCAACTCTTAGGAATGTTCAGACAGATATGATGAACTTGTTATATTACCTTTTTTCTCTCCTTACCTTTTCTCCTTCTGCAACAATCAATATCTAATAGACAGTTTTGTCTTGTTTTGTTGCAAAGGAGGAGCTTTTCACTGTTGATGTTGCGTATGGAGGAACAGATACCCCCTGGAAGGCAGAATGAATATCTATATCTATATCTAAACTAAATTCTTGGCATTGATATTTCATTTGTTCATGAGTAAGTTAGCTAAAGGCATGGGGCCCTGCATGCATTTATGTTTCCTCTGAAAGAATCGTGGACATGAAAATCTTGTGAGAAAAGTTGAGCTTGAAAGAAAAGAGAATTTCTTTTGCCTTTCAGCTTTTTAACCGTGGTCTTCTGAGGAGCCACCTCTTAGCATCCTGATTGTTGGGGACATCACACAATGCTACTGTAAAAGAATTACTGTTAAGTGCCTTCTTTGTCCTTTTTATTTTCCTTAGCTTTTTTTAAAAAAAATAACACTGTATTTGATGAGTAATACAGAAATCAATATTTCGAGAATATGTGTGTTCTCTCTCTCTCTCTCTCTCTCTCTCTCTCTCTCTCTCTCTCTCTCTCTCTCTCTCTCTCTCTGTGTGTGTGTGTGTGTGTATGCAAACACACACATACATACATGGTGGCTCAATGATTAAGATGCTGGAAAACCAACAGCCCATATTTGAGACCCGAGTGCCATGCAGTGGATGAGCTCCCATCTTCATCCTAACTCCTCCCAATTTAGCAGCTTGAAAGCATGTAAATGCAAGTAGAATTATAGTTACCACTTCAGTGGGAAGGTAACAGATCTAGATAGATTATATAGAGATAGAGATAGAGATGAGAGATATTGAAAGAGAGAGATATATATAGAGAGATGACAAAGATAGATAGATAGAGATGATAGAGATAGAGATTGAACTAGAGATCGAGATGAGAGATATCGAAAGAGAGAGATAGAGATTGAGATGAGAGGGAGAGATTGAAACAGAGAGAGATACAAAGAGAGAGATGACAAAGATAGAGAGAGATGATAGAGATGATAGAGAAAGAGATAGAATTAGAACTAGAGATGAGAGATATCGAAAGAGAGAGATATAGAGATCGAGATGAGAGAGAGATCAAGAGATAGAGAGATACAAAGAGAGATGACAAAGATAGAGAGAGAGAGATGATAGAGATGATAGAGATAGAACTAGAGATATAGATGAGAGAGATATATCGAAAGAGAGAGAAAGAGAGAGATACAGAGAGAGATGATAAAGATGAGAGAGAGACAGAATTAAGTGTGTCTTATAACAACTTCGTTGGTACAGCTAGACAACCCAAACTATGGAGTTTCAAACTTGACTTCAGATATTGACATTACTATTTGAATTCTGGTACACGATAAGCAGATATTCTAATTCAGAATTATGCACAATTTCAGCCCGGACTTACAATGCTTTTACAATTGCATTTAGAAACCTGTTCAAGGTTGTTAACTTTATTCTAAGTGGCAAACTGGACAGAAATGACCTCATTTTTAAAAAAAAAACACATTTATGAAGGCCTTCTTTTCGCTCCCAAATGAACAAACAGAACCTGAAGAGCTTCGTCATTCAGCCTGGAAAAGATATTTGTTTAAAATACCTCCAAAACTGATAGTGCAGGTGAACTAGGGTAAAGCTTTATTGATTAGCTGTCAACCTGCTTGGTTAATAAGTCTGCATTCTTAATCGATTAGGTGCTACCCTATGTGGTGTGATCTTTGCAGTTGTGCACAATTGCTTTGTGTTTCATGCTCAAGATGGATAGGCAAGTGATGGGTTTTCAAAATAATAACCATCTGGGTGTAGGTTTCTGTTTTAGAGAAGCTTCCTTTTCTTCACAGAAACCTGTATGTTAGGAGGGAAATGATGTAGAAGAGATTGGAGGAAAAAAACCAAGTAACAAACTGGAAATCAGCTGTGTAGATAGGAAAAAACGCAGAGCTAGAGATGAGAAGGAGTATGTCACCTTTTGTCTGGTGCAAAGAATCAGGACCATTCATATAGTTTGTCAGATTATTCATGAACTGACAGGGACATGGTAACAAGGTCAGCCAATGAATAGGCATAGCAACTAAATCAGCCGATTGGGAGCTGAGACAGACTGGAGCTAGGGCGTGTCTTAGTCTGCAGCTTCTGAGTCTGTGCTGAGAATTGAAACTGAAACTAAGCAGTCTGTGCATGCTGATCTGCTCTGCTGAAATGAAACTAACTGTTCTCTACTGCCTTGTGTTGTAACCGCTACTATGTTGAAGAAGAATCTATATTGATATTATAAATACTTCATCTATTATTATATATATAAAGAAGTTAATGAATCCAGCTGAATCAGTTATCTGTGTGTGCTTCTGGATTTAATCTATGCAACAAACTCTAATATAGTTTGCAGCATAAATGATTCATTGAAGCTTACATACAATAATCAGATCAACTAACATTACTAAACTGGCACTAGATAAGGGTCAATGGTATTCAAGGGAGACTGGACTTGGATTTCTAGTGGCAATGCAAGGGCGCCAAATTTATTATGCATTTAACTCCACCACCCCCAGCGCTGCTTGCTCTTCTCCTATACCTTTGTGCTGTCAAGATGTCCACCATTTCTTTTAAACAGGAGTCCTTTACCCTACAACTTGAGTAGAAAGAAAGTGGAAAAAAAGTGAAAATCAACACTGGATTCCTACAACATAGTCATCATTAAATCCAGCTCAAGAAGATTCACTTTCTATAATTAATACAAAACTCTATGCCAAAATGATTATGGATTAATAAGTATGTTAGCTTGGTTTCTGAATTCCTGTAACTTGCTAAATCCAAGCTTAAGAATTAGACCAGGGTTGTCCTTGGCAACTTTCAGACTTGTAGACTTCAACTCTCAGAATTCTGATGAAACCAGAGGAAGCAGCAATGGAATAACCACTCTGTTCACCTATCAGCCATTTTGGTTCACCGTCCAATCTATTTATTAGACAAAATCAAGCTTCATCAACACTTGTCACAGTTCCACCTTTCCTAAATAGTGTCTCATTCTTCCATATTCCAACATAAACCCTTTATAAGAAAGAAAACATTGGTTTGGAGGAACAGCCACAGGTCAACTTAATATTGCCCATTTCTGGTCCCTGAGGTCATTTTATGTCCAGTTGTCATCTGTCTCTTGCTGTTCTTCATATGTCTCTTGCTGTTCCTCTAATGGCAATGTAGCAGTGCTATTGTTTCAATCTCTCTATATAAAAGCAAAATACCACTCACTCATCACGAAATCTCCAGAACGGTAAAGCCTACAAACTTGAAATTTGGCACGTATGTTCCTCTTGGCTTCTAGGTGCTCACTAAGAAAGGTAGTTTTTTCAAAATTACCATCAGATCTTTAGTATTTCATATACAGTATTATAGTCACATGTTCTGATGCTAAGGAGTTAGATGTTCTACTCCCGCTCCACACCTGAAAGGAACTCTGTTCCAACTGCCAGTTGCCTTATATTAACATGCTCTGATGCTACCGCTTCACTAAACTGGGTATGGGTGTGGCCAGCGTGTGACTCATCCGGCCTGCGGGCTGGGACATTCTAATCCCCCCCCTCTGTTCCAACTGCCAGTTGCCTTATTCTATATTAAGGTTCAGGCTTTAAGTGTCAATTTATCACATTCAATCACATAGTTTCATAGCAAAGCACAGGCATCCAGCTAGTGACTTCATAAGAATATCCTTCAAATTGTTGCTGGCAAATGTATTCAATCTGGTTGTTGAATGATGACACAAGAAAACATTTATAATTGCATGTTTTCATCATTCAAACCACTCATTATAAAGTGTTTTTAGTCTCACCCAAATTAATTTTGGTTTGCATGGAGAAGAGGTGAAGTGATTATCCTGGAGAGGAAAGAGAAGGAGAGAGGTGGAGAGAGAAAGAAGGGAAGGAAGGAGAAAGGGAGAACTAACAGAATAAGCAATGAAGCCTATTGTATGACTTCTGAATTGCCTACAAGCTTTTTGTCAGTAGCCCAAACACTTAAGAAAGCTCCCACTGTGACAATACCAGCAGCCTTTTAATGTGCAAAAAAGGGAAAAGTTTCTCCTCTTACACATTTGACTTTAACATGGAGCTAATCCCTGCCTGAATACTTGTCAAGATGAAATGCTTCTTAGGAAGGAAAAATTATTTTTTGCTATTTATGTATGTGTATGTTTTCCCTAAACGATTACGGCTTATGCTGGTTGATGGTTTTCTAGAAATGCAGATCTCTCTCTCTCTTTTAATGATAATGGCAAATGCCCCTTGAAGCTTCTCTGGCTGGTAACATTGGTCTTCCTCTGTCCGTTTGGTCAGATTTAATCCAATCAGAATGGGCAACTGAGTTACTCATGTAAAACGTATGTTCTGAAAATTGTAATGCAAATTTCTGGTTTCTAGGTGGAGTCCCCAGGAGATGAGATAATAAATAAGATATGATTGGTAGTTGTTGACGATCAGTGAAGATATAGGTATAATACTGGCCCTTACATCCTCCTCTTCCTCCTCCTCTTCCTCCTCTTCCTCCTCCTCCTCCTCCTCCTCCTCTTCTTCCTCCTCCTCCTCTTCCTCCTTCTCCTCTTCTTCTTCTTCCTTCTCCTCTTCCTCCTTTACCACCACTTGCTCTTCCTCCTGCTCCTCCCAGAGATCTTTTATACTATGCATACTATTTGTGTACTGTTCTTCATTAGTAGGCAAGACTACATATCCAGTCTGATAGTCTTAAAACAATCTGTATATCAAGGTTTTTCACTATAGCCTACATACTGTAGTCAACCTACTAACATTTCATCAGTCCAAAACTCCTAATCTGTTAAAGGACACAAAAGTGTGTGTTTTAGCTTTTATCCTTGATGGAGAATTTTCCCAGTGGAGAAACAATATAGGAATATCTGGGCTAACTTCTTCTGCATTCATACACAAGATGAGGAATGCCAGAGAAATATAGTTGACCGAATCATCACTCCAAATAATTTAAATGTTGAAGAGTCAGGTGGATATGCCAAAATTTGCTCTTAAAAAAAAAATAAAATGGAAATGCAATAACAGTTACGGTTGAACTCCAAAGAGCTAGCTTAAGTAGATTGCTAGACTGCATCGACCAAAGGGTAGCATTGAGATCACGAGAAGGGACAATACTTCTTTATACTGCACTAGTGAGGTCACATCTTGAATACTTCATTGTCAGAGTTTGTTGCAACAATCTAATCCAGAAAGCACACACAGTAACTGATTCAGCAGGATCCATTCACTTCTTTATATACATAATAACATATAAAGTAATATATACAATACCAAGAGTGGTTCTTCCAACATGGCAGAGTTATAGGCAAAAACAAGCAGGGGAGAGAACAGCAGAGAACAGTTTCAGTTTTGATTCAGAGCTGCAGACTAGATTAGTTTCATTTATAAGCACAGGCTCAGAGCTACAGCCACACCCAGACTGTTTCAGCTCCCATTGGCTGATCTGTTGCTATGCCTATTCATTGGCTGACCTTGTTACTATGGCCTATTCCAGTTCATGAATATTCTGATATTCATCTAGTTCCGGTCACTATAATACTATGAAGATACTGAGATCCTAGAAAGAGTGCAGAGAAGAGCAACAAAGGTGATAAAGGGCAGTGGTAAAATTCAATATTTTTTACTACCGGTTCTGTGGGTGTGGCTTGGTGGGTATGGCAGAGGAAGGATACAGCAAAATCTCCATTCCCACCCCACTCCTGTGGGAAGGATACTGCAAAATCCCCATTCCCTCCCCACTCCTGGGGGAAGGATACTGCAAAATCCCCATTCCCTCCCCACTCCTGGGGGAAGGATATTGCAAAACCTTTGAGGTCCCTTCCAGCCCTATGATTCCATGTTGTATGCTGCGAGTAACTGAGAATAGCTAACAATTTGTAAAAACCATTTTCTCCCCCTCTAAGTGAGGAATATAGACTTGATGTCTGTAATTGCAATGCCTTGCTTTTCACCTCAGCCTGGATAGTGCCACTATTTTGTTCTGCTTTATTGTATCTCTGACAATAGATGACATTTCTTGTAGTTGACATATCCTACTGTTAAGTTACTCTCAGCTACCTTCCTGTAAGCCCCCTTAGTCTTTAGCCTACCCTCCTCCATTATAATTCTAATGGTTTTATTTTTATTTTATTTTTAAAAAATGTATATTCATTCAGGATTTTATCTAAACTCCTTTCCTTCCAAAAGGGAAAGGAAATTAATAATAAGATCTCACTTATTGTGGTGAGTCCACCTTTAATGGTTTATTCATAAGTGGGAAATTAAATGGCAGAGAAAAAGGCAATAACTTTCCTGCATATGTGCTAATCGTTGCCGACTCTAAGGGGTGGTGCTCATCTCCGTTTCAAAGCTTAGCTCAGTGGCTAAGACGCTGAGCTTGTCGATTGAAAGGTTGGCAGTTCAGCAGTTTGAATCCCTAGTGCCGCATAATGGGGTGAACTCCCGTTACTTGTCCCAGCTTCTGCCAACCTAGCAGTTCGAATGCACATAAAAAATTCAAGTGGAAAAATAGGGACCACCTTTGGCATTTAGTCATGTCGGCCACATGACCATGGAGACATCTTCGGATAGCGCTGGCTCTTCGGCTTTGAAAGATCAGAGATGGGTCGGGAATGTCTAGCACATATGTGGGTGGGGAACCTTTAACAGTGGTGGGATTCAAGTAATTTAACAACCAGTTCTCTGCCCTAATGATTTCTTCCAACCACCAGTTTGCCAAACTGCTCAGAAAGGTAACAACTGGTTCTCCCGAAGTGGTGAGAACTGGCTGAATTCCACCACTGCCTTTACCCTTATCTTTACCTTACCTTTACCCTTACCTTTACCCTTACCTTTAGCAAGGGATTGGACTAGAAGACCTCCAAGGTCCCTTCCAGCCTTCTAAAATGACATTAGATGCAACATTTCCAATTTCAGCCAAATTAACCCATCTTCTCATCAGTAACCAGCAATGCTAGGTAGATCTTTAGTCTTGGGCTTCACTGCAATAACTGTAGAGCAATGAGATGGGACACCTAAGTACACTCCTGTTTCAGACATTGAGAAAAAAAGTAAAAATCCCTCATTACCACTTCATACACCCATTCTTTTCGGCTTCATAGTAGTCAGCACTTGTATTGGTGGCTTGACTTAGGATGAATTGATTATCTTTATCACCCTTGTTGTCAATTTGTTGCTGCACAGTATTTACAGCAGATAGTGCCAATAAAGGCAAAGGACCTACGGCTACTACAAACTCTACCTCTTTGTGGTGGCTCACACTTTTGGCCAACAGTGATGAGAACAAACAGATGTAAAAGAGATGTTCGCGATGACTCTTCTACCGTGACATAAATCTAAGCAAGAACTTTGCAATAAATAAGGATTCTGCTATCTGACCTCAGTGCTTTATCCATGCTGACCCCCCAGGGCGAAGAAACAGCCATCAATACTCATTAAATCAGCCATTCCAAATGTACCCATAAATCGCAGAATTTGTGATGGGCGAACGGTCTGAAGGGCTTCACAATGAGAATCTAAAGCAGCGTTCAAGGAAGAAAATTAAATGCGCCCCAACAAAAAACATCAAGCTATTGGTATGTGTAGAGGTAGACAAAACCTATGTATCTCTGCACAAGATCAAGTGTGGAATTGTGCAAATCAGTTAACAATGGGTTTCTGGGCTTCAGAGAGTTGAGCTCTGAATTAAACACCGTGCCTCCAAGACCTTGGCAATGAATCTTTTGCCAAACCATACAGGCTGAATCAATAAAGCAAGTTTCTTATTTGCACTGAATCACCAAGTTTCAAATAGAACAAATCTCTGAAAGGGGTGCCATCTTTTCCTCACAATTACAGTAAGCTGTGTTGCTTGCCTTCAGTGGAAACATGTCTTTGTTTGTTCTATTTATTGTATTTGTGTAATTCATCAAGCATGTATTTGATAATAAGATAGACGTGTAAACATAGTTATGAATACATAAAATGAGGACAAATAAATGGGGACAGTAGGACAGGGACCGTAGGCACATTGCTGTGCTTATGCATGCCCCTTACAGACCAGAGGTGGGTTTCAGCAGGTTCTGACCAGTTCTGGAGAACCGGTAGCAGAAATGTTGAGTAGTTTGGAGAACCGGTAGTAAAAATTCTGACTGGCCCCGCCCCCATCTATTATTTTTTTTAATTTGATTTATATGCCGCTCTTCTCCGGAGACTCAGGGCAGCTTACAATGTGTTAAGCAATAGCCTTCATACTTTTGTATATTTTATACAAAGTCAGCTTATTGCCCCCACAAACTGGGTCCTCAATTTACCTACCTTAGAAAGGATGGAAGGCTGAGTCAACCTTGAGCCTGGTGAGATTCGAACTTACAGTAATTGCAGACAGCTGGAGTTAATTACAATGCATTTGTCTGCTGAGCTATCCAGGCTCCCAGAATATTCAGGCTCCTATTCTCTGCCTCCCAAGTCCCAGCTGATCAGGAGGAAATGGGGATTTTGCAGTAACTTTCCCCTGGATTGGGGTGGGAATGGAGATTTTACAGTACCCTTCTCCTGCCACGCCCACCAATCCACACCCACAGAACCGGTAGTAAAAATTATTGAAACCCACCATTGTTTACAGACCTCTTAGGAATGGGGGTGAGTCAACAGTAGACAGTCTTAGGTTAAAGTTTTGGGGGTTTGAGGAAGAAACCAAAGAGTCAGGTAGTGCATTCCAGGCATTGATCACTCTTGTTACTGAAGTCTAGTTTCTAGGCTTTTTTTTTTTTCCTGGCAGCCAGCAAACACTCTGCTGCCCTATATATATACATACACATGTATACGTGTACTTATATGTATATGTATATGTATACGTATACGTATACGTATATGTATACGTATACGTATACGTATACGTATATGTATATGTATATGTATATGTATATGTATATGTATATGTATATGTATAAGAATATGTATATTTCTACGACTCGTAGCAATATGGGCTAAGCTGCAAAGATCAGCTTTGCAAACTTGCACCATCAGCTTACTGTCATCTTCGCATTCTGGAAAGATCTATGTTTTGTGCCTCATCAGCGCTTTACTAATTAATGGCATTCTGACTAAACTAAATTGATGGCTTTGTTTGCAAAGCCTGGGAGGAATCAGACTGTCATGATAACAAGGCTGTGCACAATGGCAGATTTTTTTTACAGGATAACAGAGATAGAAAGGGCTCTTGGAGGTCTTCTAGCCCACCCACCCCCGCCCCCTGCTCAAGCAGGAAACCATATACCATTTCAGACAAACCTCTTCTTAAAAACCTCCAGTGTTGGAGTGCCTACAGTTCTGAAGGCAAGCTGTTCTACTGGTCACCTGTTCTAACTGTCAGGAAAATTCTCCTCAGTTCTAAGTTGCTTCTCTCCTTGATTGGCTTCCATCCATTCTTTCTTGTCTTGCCTTCAGGTCCTTCTTTCTTTCCTTCCTTCCTTCCTTCCTTCCTTCCTTCCTTCCTTCCTTCCTTCCTTCCTTCCTTCCTCCCGTCCTTCCTTCCTCCCGTCCTTCCTTCCTTCCCTCCCTCCTTTCCTCCCTCCTTTCCTTCTTTCTCCCTCCCTCCCTCCTTCCCTCCTTCCTTCCTCCCTCCCTTCCTCCCTCCTTCCCTCCTTCCTTCCCTCCCTCCTTCCTTTTTTCCTTCCTTCCTTTCTCCATCCCTCCCTCTTTCCCTCCTTCCTTCCTTCTTTCCTTCCTTCCTTTCTCCCTCCCTCCCTTCCATTCATCCATTCGTCCATCCATCCATCTGCAAATTTTGGTACAGTGGTTAGAATGCAGTATTGCATGCTAACTCTGCCCACTGCCAGGAGTTCATCCTGACCAGCTCAATGTTGACTCAGCCTTCCATCTTTCCATGGTCGATAAAATGAGAACCTAGGTTATTGGGAACAACACATTGAACCTGTAAACCACTTACTGTCCTAAAGCACTACGAAGTGGCATATGAATCTAAGGGATATTGCTATCTCAGATGTAGGGAAACAGAAGTCTCTTTTTTGTGGTAAAGAAAATTTTAAGACAGATCTTAGAGTAGCGCCGCTTGAATCGTAAAACACAGG
The DNA here is from genome assembly GCA_030761175.1 of Masticophis lateralis. Classification (NCBI taxonomy): domain Eukaryota; kingdom Metazoa; phylum Chordata; class Lepidosauria; order Squamata; family Colubridae; genus Masticophis; species Masticophis lateralis. Next base: position 7,301,227 of record JAUDYJ010000011.1, read on the forward strand.
GGTAGAAGTTGTAAGGATACAATTCAAAGCCTGAGAGAAGAGTTTTTTCCCTTCCTATTTGTTCTTGTTTGGAAGGCAGAATTGAAGGAAGGAATATCTGATGGTGCTTCATAGCTCATTAATATTACTTTATCTGCTGTTCTGGGAACAGAAAAGAAGCTTAGGGAGCCTTGTGTCTGACTACAGCCTAAACAAATTGGTCCTAGTAAGGTATTCCTCTACCATAAATATTGGATTTCTTTCAGATCAATGTGACTATCGTTGTTTCTTTCTTGTCATGATTAAAGATTTTGCCTCTTAAATACATGGGCTCTTCATAAAACCTAATTACTATTCTGGCCTTCCTGTTCTATGGGTTGGTTATTAATATTTTGATTCATGAACCTATCTAGGCTTCAGGTTGATGTCTGTGATTTAAAAATATAAAGTCAGTCACAGGAATTATAACATGCCTGTTTAGCATGACCCACCGAGGCTGTGTAAAAAAAAAAAGGGACAACAAAAAATTAGCTTGGAGATTCAGGTAGAAGGCAATTCAATCAACTCTCTGGATCAATTGACTTTTCTAAATTGAAATGGGAAAGTCTGATAAAATTATTGAGTCCAACTCTGGATGTCTCCAAATTGCTTTGGATGAATCAGATCGATTTTCCAAATTGATTTGAATCATTGTCTCGATCTGGATTGATTTTCCTGATTTGCCCGGGCATATTGTCCATTCCCATTTCCTTAAAGCAGTGGCGCTCACCATAGTAGATTTCTAAATATTTTGAACTACAGAATCTAACATGCCTTGCAATTATTTATTCTGGCTTTTGGGTAATGAAACCCCTGAAGTTCTATAGGGCATCAGGTTGCCCATTTCAGTTTTAACAAGATGGCAACAAAGATCTAAATGATGCAATTTTGGTTCCCATGCTCTGTCGGAGGGAATAGAGGCACCAATTAATACAGTAGTGGCCAAACTTGTGGAAATCTTTTGGGAAAAGTGCATTCTCCATTGAGGGTGGAGACAGCAGCCAGACATGGGTTGTGCTCATTGGTCAGAATGACAGACTGAGCCTGTCTATGAAGCTAAATTCTGCCCCTGTTGCTAGAGGCTCCCAGCTTTTGCTCTGTTGGAAGGAATAGAGCCACCAATTAATACAGTAGCGGCCAAACTTGTGGAAATCTTTTGGGGAAAGTGCATTTTCTAAAACTAGCTAATAACACTACCTTTTTTAGGAGTAGTACTGTAAAATTATATATCAATGGAAAGATAATTTAATCAAGAATTTAATGCAATAACTTTTATGAAGGATTTGCTGTTAGAATAACAGTTACAATATAAAAAAGAAAAGTGAAACACGTAAAAAAAACAAGATATGCAAAATGATCACCATAGAAAAAAGGAGATATACAAAATTGATCACCATTTCAGTTAATAGTTGAGTAACCTTTAGCATGAATGACAGACTTACAACATCTTCCCATGGAGTCAACCAAGTCTTTTAGTTCTGCAGCTGTTATAATGTGAAACCAAGATTGAAGGATTGCTTCTATTAACTGGGTTTTATTGCTGGGTGGCTTCTGACTACCAGTTTCTTTAGTCGGCTCCTTAGATTTTCAATTGGGTTAAGGTGTGGGCTATTCCCAGGCCATTCCAGCAGTGGAATAGGATTATCTTGGAACTCCAAAGTGTTGTTAAAGCTTGTGCGCGCGGCGCTCCCATTGTGAACGATAGTAAAGGTAAGTAGAACCCACCCCTGATCAAGCCTCAAAAATACATTTTCCCCAAACGGTGTCCACAATTTTGGCTACTACTGTACATTGCAGTTATCCAGGCAAAAATGCCACATGGCCAGTAAGATACTGCTATTTGATATTGCCAAGTGAGGCACCAAAGTTTTGGGTGATGTGAATGTCAAATCCCATAGAATAAATAAAAATATGAAGTTCTGTCAGATAACAGTAACAGAGTTGGGAGGGACCTTGGAGGTCATCTAGTCCACCCCCCTACTCACGCAGGAGACCTATACTGGGGATTCGAACCGCCAAACTGCCACCCTTTCTGAACAACAAGTTCAGTGATTTAGCCACTGAGCCACCTAGCCAGGTAAGTCATAGATGTTTGAGGTGTCCCCTCAGGCTGAAATCTGCTTTTACTAAAGGTGCCAGGGACAAAATAGGCATTCCAAAAATAATTGTGGAATATTAGATTTTCCTCCAAATAAACAGACAGAAATTCTGCAATCATTGAAGTAGTCAGAAGGGAAGGGAAGGAAAGAGAAGGGAGGGAAGGAAGGAAGGAAGGAAGGAAGGAAGGAAGGAAGGAAGGAAGGAAGGAAGGAAGGAAGGAAGGAAGGGGAAGGGGAAGGGGAAGGGGAAGGGGAAGGGATGGAAATGGGAGGGAAGGGGAGGGAAGGGAAGGGGGAAAGGAAGGAAGGAAGGAAGGAAGGAAGGGGAAGGGGAAGGGGAAGGGGAAGGGGAAGGGATGGAAATGGGAGGGAAGGGGAGGGAAGGGAAGGGGGAAAGGAAGGAAGGAAGGAAGGAAGGAAGTCATAAGTGCTACAAACGATTCATATATCACAAATAGATTTAAATCTGTGATAAATTTCATTTCTTTTTTTACAAATAATGCTTTAAAAATTACCATGTTCTCTTATTTTAAATACATCTGCCTCTAGCCAATAGAGGTTTTTTTATACCGAATTCAGTTACATTACCATGTCTCTTCTTTCCCAATTTTCTACATTTATTTATTTTTTATTTATTTATTTATTTATTTATTTATTTATTTATTTATTTATTTATTTATTTATTTATTTATTTTTGAAGCAAAGAATGATAAGAAATTTTAAGCAATACAGCTGCCTGGACTGTTCCAGAATCCAAATTTGCCCGAAAATAGTTTCTTTTTTTTCTCTAATAAATAAAAATAATGATACCCCTAGATGGAGCCCTAAAGGTATTAAAATAAAGGAAATGACAAGAGTGCAGAGATAAACAGATGAAACAGCTGTCACTGTCAGTAGGGAATATGTGCTGGTCACAAAATTCAACAATAGTTTTTGGGGTGGGTGGATGGGTGGGTGGTAGGTAGCTTGATTAAATAATTTACAAAACAATTCACATTTATACTGAGTGCATAAGAGAACTTAACCTCCTGAATTATTTTGGATGCCTTTTAACCACTGTACTAACCGACTCTTCAAACTGAAACAGAATCAGTCACACTGACAGATGAGTCCGCTTATTGTAGGAATTCAAACTGTGAGTTACTCACTGGAAGCAAATCAGAGTATAATAGCTAACGAGGAAAGGAAGAATGATTCAAAGCAATCTGCAGCAATTCAATATATTAGATATTTTGCTACTAATCACACAACCTGTCATTATCCATGACAAATTTAGAATGCAGGTTGCTGGATTAAAATCATTTCCCTGATTACTAGAGTAATGCTTAATGAAAATAGTAGTTTTGATGGCTTTCTTGTTAAATAATATTATTATCCAGGCATCAGTGTAGTAGATTCACTGATCTGGAAGTTTGCCATCTAGTGACCAAAGGTTATACAGTACATACAGATCGAGATCACTAAGGCTCAAGCTACTTTGTAGAAAAAAATTGCAGAGGAACAGGGAATATGTTTTAATTCTCTTATGCTGATATAATTGCTTGAAAAAAAATCAGCATTATGAGCGTGTATAGCAGTGTTTCTCGAACCATGCGCGCTGGCTGGAGATTTCTGGGAACTGAAGTCCATACATAAATGTATCTTTTCTTTTTATGTACACTGAGAGCCTATGCACCAAGACAAATTCCTTGTGTGTCCAATCACACTTGGCCAATAAAGAATTCTATTCTGTTCCCTTCCCTTCCCTTCCCTTCCCTTCCCTTCCCTTCCCTTCCCTTCCCTTCCCTTCCCTTCCCTTCCCTTCCCTTCCATTCTATTCTATTCTATTGATTCTTGACAAATGCATCTTTTCTTTTATGCACACTGAGAGCATATGTACCAAGACAAATTCCTTGTGTGTCCAATCATACTTGGCCAATAAAGAATTCTATTCTATTCTATTCTATTCTATTCTATTCTATTCTATTCTATTCTATTCTATTCTATTCTATTCTATTCTATAGCTGAAACTTGCCAAGGTTGAGAAATCCTGATCTCTAATAAAGAGAAAACAAACAAACAAGAACAACAAGAACAAGAACAACCCCAGAGAGATGGCAACTTTGATCTTTTGAAAGTTAAGTACAGCCTGGTGAAGATTTTAATTGACCAATGTGATGTGGTTTGATTCAAGGCTGCCCATTCAGCAAGTGATTCTGGGTGGCTTACCAAAGGTTATGTGTCAAGGTAAAAGGAACATCGACAAATATACCACAAATCTGTCCATCTCAACCTTACAAAATCGAACTTTTCGACTTTGAAGACCTTAATTTTCTTCTGGGCAAAAATCTATCTATCTATCTATCTATCATCTATCTATCTTTCTATCTATCTATCTATCTATCTATCTATCTATCTATCTATCTATCTATCCATCCATCCATCCATCCATCCATCCATTTAAAAAGTGATATCGAGGCAGGTTCATGCAGCATTTTGCCCAGAGGAAAATTAAGGTCTTCAAAGTCGAAGTCCGATTTTGTAAAGTCGAGATGGACAGATTTTAATTTAGTCAGACATAACTGGCTGAGTCAGATATGGATGAACTTTCATCTTCAATAACCTTAGGAAATAGAATAAATGATAAGGGATGTAGGATCTGTCTGTCTGTCTGTCTGTCTCTATTGTCTGTCTGTCTGTCTGTCTTTCTGTCTGCCTCTATCTATCTATCTATCTATCTATCTATCTATCTATCTATCTATCTATCTATCTATCTATCTATCTATCTTCTATCTATCTCTATTTAATATAGCTGCCAATATCACACAAGTGACTCTGAGTGATTACAGGAATAAAATTCAGAAAATCTTCCTTCCTTCCTTCTTTCCTTCCTCCCTCCCTCCCTCCCTCCCTCCCTTTCTCTCTTTCTTCCTTTCCCTCTTTCTCTCCCTGTCTCTCTCATCCACATTCTTCCTTCTCTTTCCTTTCTTCTCCATTCCATTCACTGGCTTGCTAAGAAAACAAACAAACAAACAAATCTGTCTTAAAAGCTTCCAGGTGGTTTTTGGAAATTACAAGGAGTCCTCATTTAGCAACCTCAACTGGAACTGGCAACTTGGCCATTAAGTGAAGCAGTCACTATATAAAACCATGACTGTGCATATGCTCTTACGTCTATTTTCCTTTGCTTTCTAAATTTGAGGGCTGGTCAGAAGGTTACTTTTTCATCACTGTTACAGTAGTGACTAGTTGCTAAATGAGACAGTCACTAAGCTGTAGCTACCCTGACCCATTGTTACCTGGGTATAGTTTATGTTGGCAGAATAAATCCATCCTCTTTTTGTAAATCAGCCCAGTATAAATCTCCGTTATTATACGAAGGTGGAGGCCTTACCTTATGAAAACAGTTATTGTGTCATATCATCTTCCTTTAGTGTCTGTGGATTTCTTTTCAGACTGGTTCAAATGAGCCTCTATCATGCATAAACAGAAGTGACTCCGTCAAACTGTCATCACAACTGACATTTCCCATGGATGGATAAAAATCTCTCGGTCTTATTTTTATTCCTCTTTGCCAGGATCAAAACGCTTTCTAAAGTGCACGCTGTGCAGGAAGAAGCACCTTCAATGGAATTTAGGAATACATTCAGGTGGAAATTTCAGCTAGCATCACCCCATCACCAAGATGGGAGTGCCCTTCCTCAGATATAATACCAATCCTCAGCTTTGAAAGGAAGTCATGAGAAGATGACGTCAGTGTTCCAAGTAATCACCATCATTTAATGACCCTGTAATGAACTGTTGTCTGGTGGAGTCTGGGCAACTGAATGGAGCTAGCAGAGCGTTTAATGGCCAGAGGCCCTTCCTGTTGCCAATGCGGAGGGTTTTTTTCCAGCAGATATATTTTCATTGTGCCCAGAGAGAGAAATATCTCCCTCTACCTAGGATCGAACTCACAGCCTCCTGATTGTGAGGCGAGAGCTCCACCACTAGGCCACCGCGCCACTCTGCTGTCAGCATTTCAAGTAGCGCACCCATAGAAATCAGAACTCCGAGGCAGGCAAATTCCTCAAAGAACAGTTTCATTAAATACATCATATTGGCACAACTGGTGAAAGCTGACTCTAAAAGTTCCCACAGCTTTCACCTAATTAAATATAAAGGTTTTCCCTCCTTCCCAACACGTCACTGGTCACGATGTCCAATCCAGTTTCTGGCTGGTTGCTTGGTTACTTCACTCCTCCTCTAGCCAGCCACCTGTGAGAAAATCCTTTGTTCCAGGGTTGGGCTTCAAAATTTTTAGCAAGGTGTTCTCTGCCAAGGTGCTGGGTGGGTGTAACTTAGTTGGCCTCCTGCACCATGGCGGAGGGGGGGCATTTTTGCCCTCCCTGGGCTCCAGAGTATTTCCTCAAGCCTCCAAGAGGGCAAAAACAGCCTCCCCAGGCTCCGGAGGCCGTCTGAAGGCTGGAAATGGGCCCTTTTCTGGCCTTCCTGAACTTCCGGTAGACCCGTTTTTGCTCTCCCAGAACCCCTGTGCATGCCCTGTACTTACCTGCCTCCAAAATGGGCAGCTAGGTTATTGTATGCACAAAGTTGGAAATCTGATCAAACCCCAAAGGAAGACCAAATTATCTCCAAAGTAAATGATTGTGCTGAGATGGACAAATTAACGCTAGAACTCCGAGATAAGGAGGATAGTGAATATTATGCGGTATGGCACAAATGGCAAAAATGGCTTGAAAGGAGAACTGAAATAAAAAACGAGAATAAAAATTAGGGTATAGAAGAGAAGAGGAAGGTTATAGGAAAGATATTACTTTTGATGTGGGTTATATAATAATGAAGTACATATACAGAGAATTATAAAACCTGTTGACAGAAAAGTTGCTATATGTTAGTTTCACAATTGGTGGTGGGAAGGGTGAGGTGGGGGTGGGTGTATTGTTTGTATGTATTGTTTATTTTTATGTGTATGTTTAAAAACTCAATAAAAAAATTAAAAAAAAAACCAAAATGGGCTGTGTGGGGATTCCTGGGAGGGGTAGGGTGGAGTGGGCGGGGCCAGCTAGAAGTGGGATTTGGGGGTTCTCGGAACTGCACAGAATCTTAGTTAGAGGTTCTCCTGAACCCCTGCGAACCCCCAGTAGTTCACCCCTGCTTGGTTCCCACATAAAACCTTTATTGTTTTGACTACAAAACCCCATCTAACTATTTCCCCCCTCCCTCTAACAACCCTGAAGTCTCCAAGATGGCCCCAGCCAGGTTCACCTCAGGGTTGACGGACAGATTTTTAGAACACAGAATCTAAGCGGTTGCACGAAATAAGAAACGTTAATAAGAAAACCAGTTCCATTTGATTGTCTTGTTGCTTCGTTAATCAGCAAGCTTGGGCACACAGCGTGTGTGTGTTTGTGTGTGTGTTTACGTAAGTGTGAGTGTGTGTGATAAGCAAGGGATAAACACGGAGCACATGGTATAAGGAGTGTCATCGCCATCATCTGCCTAAAAGCTGGGCACAGTGGCAGATGGTATGAATATGAATGGAACACAGCAGAAGCCACTGGAGATGGGCATAATTGGAGGGATGCAGATAGAGAATTTTGAAGCAGATTTTCTTTCCCCATCAAAGGACCACTTCAAAAAAAGACCAAAAAAAAAAAAAAAAGACCAACAACAACAGATTCTGGATTCGCTAACTCCTCAGCTAGCTCTACCAAAAGTTTACAACTTTCTTAAGTTGGAGAAAGCCGTGACAACCATTTCTCAAAGTCCCCAGTCATGTGTTTGGGGTAGAAGCAGAGACGGATGGATGATGTTACTCCGTAAGTTGTAAAGATGCAATGGTTAGTGGTAAATATTGTAGAGGTAGTCCTTGACTTACGACCATTCATTTAGCAATAGCACTTAGACATATCCAGCTTCACAGTGCTTTATGCACTCTCTCTAAGCGGTTTACGGAATCAACATATTGCCCTCAACTATCTGGGTCCTCATTTTATCCACCTCGGAAGGATGGAAGGTTGAGTCAACCTTGAGCTGGAATGGATGGATGGATGGGAAGGGAAAGGAAGGGAAGAAGAAAGGAAAGGAAAGGAAAGGAAAGGAAAGGAAAGGAAAGGAAAGGAAAGGAAAGGAAAGGAAAGGAAGGAAGGAAGGAAGGAAGGAAGGAAGGAAGGAAGGAAGGAAGGAAGGAAGCTAATCCTAACTCTTTTTTCTTTTCTCTCCTTTCCTTTCCTTTCCTTTCCTTTCCTTTCCTTTCCTTTCCTTTCCTTTCCTTTCCTTTCCTTTCCTTTCCTCTCCTCTCCTCTCCTCTCCTCTACTTTATTTTATCCTACTCTACTGTACTCTACTTCTGTCCTTAACTTTCTTTTCTTTCTTCTCTCTCCTCTCCCCTCCCCTCTTTTCAAGAAGCCCTGCTTTCTTTTCTTTTTTAAAAAAATTCACTTCATAAGGGAAATAATTGAGTCTGCTGAATTATTTTCTTAACTTTTTTTTTCTTTTTAAAATTGCATCCTGGCCATCATTTCTCCCATGATGCCCTGGGATGATGCTGAGTCTGTAGTATTTTGCTGGATACAAAATGCTTGGCTGGTACCCAGCCTAGTTGCTGCGGTCGAATTCTGAAAGGGCTACAGACAGGGGAAGAGAAAGTGTTCTATTCCCACTGCTAATAGAGCGCTCACCCCTGGGAAGCCATAAATAAGTTTCCCCGTCCCCCGGTTCACCTCAATTTCTCTGCCCGCTAAGACAGACTGGTTTATTCATTTCCTTTTTTTTTCTTTTCTTTTTTTGCTGATTTTGTCATCTTTGCTGGTTGCGATGTTGCAAGCTCGTATCATGAGTCACGATCTCCCCTCGCTTTTGTTGCCCTTTGCTACAAGATCTTCTTGCTGAAGAGGTTTCTTAATTCTTACGGCAAAGCTATCACTGCATAGGAGGGTTTTGTCCTTCAGCCAGCTCATTGCAGAGAGTCAGTTTGGCCTAGTGGTTAGAACACCAGGCTAGAAACCTAAAATATTCCCAAACTTGGGGCGCTACATGTAACAACTTCCAACAACTCTCTAAAATGATGCAAATAACCAGCTGTCTGCAAGGAATATAAATCCTTCCATTCTCCACTATCCAGTCAGAGCTGAAGAAGCTTCTTGGATGAGAAGCGAAACGTCTTCAAAAAAACCCAAAAAGAAGTCCAGTTGCCTCCTGAAAAAATCACCTTTGGGACAACCATCACCTGGATGACTGGGAATCTCTATAGACAATGACCACATCTTCCTGCTTTGAGAATATAAGAGGAGGTAGATTGTATATACCCGTGATGGCGAACCTGTGGCATGGGTGCCACAAGTGGCACGTGGAGCCACATGAGCTCAGTTCCGGGACACATGCATGCACCAGCCAGTTGATTTTCAGACCTTCTGGGCCCACCAGAAATCAGGAAACATGCTGTTTCCGGCCTCTGGAAGTCCTCTGGGGGGTTGAGGAAGGCCGTGTTTGCCCTCGAGAGTGAAAAATGGGCCTACCGCGCCCACTGTGCCATTGCGTGCCACAAGCAGGGGGAGCATGGGGGGGTGGGGCGTATAGAATTATGGATGTGGGCACACGTGCGTGTGACCCCCCCCCCCCATGCTCCCCACGCTTTTGGCACGCGATGGCAAAAAGGTTAGCCATCACTGGTATATACCCTTCTGATGGATCCAAATTCAGGAAAATCAGACAGCGAATCAAAACTACGGTAGAAAAAGAAAACCCCACGGGTGGAGAAAAATCTGTTCTTTTCTTAATGTTCAGATAAAACCTTTCAGCTGAGTGATAACAAACATTTCAATCATTGTAAGTACAAGACAAGGAATTAAAAGAAAGATACCATTCTCCAAAGTGTCATGTTTATCCAAAATTTTATATGCACCCAGGAAAAAGAATAATCAAGAAACGAAAGTGAGCCAGTTAATGCGGAGAATTACGAACGCTAAAGGATGAGGTTCTGGCTGGTATCATTAAGTAGAGATGCTTTTAAGATGTTCTTCAAAGAGCTAGTCCACAGGCTGCAAGAATGCAGAGTAAAGATAAACTGCCTATGAATGGCATGGCACCGAGTGACAAAAAAATAATAATTGACAAGTAACTTGGCAGAGTGGATTATAAATAGCAGGAGGTGCATGGAGAGATTTCTGCTACTGGGCAAGACAGATATTAGGCACACGGCAAAAGAAGACAGCCCATTGTTATCAGCAAAGAATAACATTGCAAGTTGAAGGGTTTTGCTTCCTGGGTAAAAAGAGACACACACAATCCTCTATTATGCCAACCCAATTGCTATTGAACTGCATGTTCCCAACTCTCTCAATCCATAAAGTGTCTTAACAAACTTGTTCTTCCAGAATGTTTTGTTCTGCTTTGTGTGTGTGTGTGTGTGTGTAACTCAGAAAAATTCAATTAAAATGAATAAGAAACAAGAAAAAGACACAGCCGAAAAGCAATAGAATCTCAACCAGTTCAATCGGCATGGTTGAGTTATTGTCAACTCACAAAGCATTCCTGGCCTGCTCTCAAGTTGCCGTAGGCAGAAAGGGGGAAAACTGATGGAGAAGCATATTCCAGAAATAGCTTTCTCAATACTGTATCCCAAGTTACCGGAACCACCCAGAGAGGTGTGATCTCTACAGCCCGTGACAGTGCTCCATTGGAGAATGTGATTTATGACACACTTTGGGAGGAGGGGGAAAACAGAGTCATAGTTGGGCCGTAAATTATATGGGGCAGAGCTGACTTCACTTGGGTACGTGCTGACATGTTGCTCCTAATAAATAACTGGATTTCTTTTGAAGCTAGTTATCTAGTTATCTAATAACTAGTTATCAGACTCTACTACTTTATCACCTAAAAATTAAAGTGGGTAATAGGATACTCTTTGGGACAAGAACTTCTTTCCCCTTTCCTGTATGATGTGTGTGCAAAACTTCACATCTCAACTTTAAAGAAGATGATTATAAATGTGAGAAGCAGAGACCAGTTTTGGGACATAGAATGGCGAGATCTGTTCATTAAAGTTTTAAAAATTAAATTAAAAACCAGCTATTAATAAATTAGTAAATAATTAACTTACCTAAAGTACATTTGATATATGATTCATGTCCATTGATCAAATCCATAAAACCTTTTGCCTACTTTAACTTTGCAATGAACTTTTATATTCATTTGAACGGCCTGTATTTCCTTGTTTCCCACACTTGATACATATTTTCTTATACTTACTGTCTTTATACATTGCATTAGATTATAATGAAAGTTACTTGGCTTTAGCTGGACATGTTCTCTAGATTCATTAAAACATGGATTACAATCATGTACAAACCCAGCAAATTGTGGACTTGTGTTTCAGGGAAAGGGAGGAACCTAAATACTAGATTGTCCTTTGTTTAGGACAGCAGTTTGATTAGGCAGTCATTAGGGAGAAGCATGCTGGGTTCATTTGGGCAAGATAGATATCAGCTTTTTGAAGATGGCTGAGATGTTTTTGACTTTAATGGTAATGAGATAGTATAGCTGTCAGGATTTCAAGTAACAGCCCCAACGAAAGAAATCTCCGAGGCTGGAATTTCCTCAAAGTTCCATTTTAGTAGAGAGGTCATATTGGCACATCTGGGAAAACCCAAATCTGAAAGTTTCCAGGTTTTCCCCACTCAAAGGAATGTCCAGGTCCCTGCCCAGCATCCACATGTCCATCACATGATCCAATCCAAGCACTGTCCCAACTGGAGATGCCTCCCAGTTGCAGCCCTCCAGGTGCAGGGCAAGATGACCTTGACTCCCTGAGAAAGGAATGTTATTATGACTACATATCACCCATGCTCCATACAATCCCCCCCTCCCGGTTTCCCACAGTAGTAAGTATGGCAGGCCTGAAGGCCCAATGCAAAAGATGGCTTCCAGGCCTGACAATAGCCCACTGATGGAGAACCTTTTTGGTATCAAGTGCCTAAACTGGAACGTGTGGATGCATACTGGCAAACTGGTCTTCGAGTTTCCGGCATACGAAGACCAGCTGGCTGGTGTGAATGTGTGCTTCAGAAACCAGAAGAGCAGCTGGCAATGGTGCACATGCCCACAGAGAGGGCTCTGCATGCCATAGGTTCACCATCACGGGTATAGCCAGAAACAGGGAAAATGTGGCACCATTAATCCAAACCGTTTGGAGAGCATCAGATGGCTTCAGTAAAAATACAGCTAATCTTTTACCCCGCGTTAGATCCTTTCAGTTAATGAATAAAGCAGTTGGCCTTTTATTCAACTTATGCACTAGTCTCATGTCTTCATTCTGAGACAGTGGAGCAACATGTTCTATTAAATTAGTGTCATGTTTTGTGGATTTCGGCGTGAATTCCAGAAAGCTTCTCATTGTCCTCGTGCCAGAAGGATAGTTCTCTCAAGATGTAGAACAGAGTGATTAATGCTTCCACATCAGGCTGCACATTGTAGATCTGTTTCCTTAATAATTAGTTTACTATTGGTGAGGGATTGTTTGCAAAGGTTGCATTTTGTAGGAGGCATAAATTATATCCAAAGGCAGATGCCAAACTCAAATCTACAGCAGATATCCTTAAGTCCTTTCCTCCCCTCTTAATAAAGCATTTAATAGATTGAAAAAAGAAGGTGTCATTGACAATTTCACCTTGCTTATAAAGCAAAAGTTTTTCTTTTGCTTTATCCATCAAATTTACATGGTGTCTGGTTGAGTGTAGCTTCCTATTGGTTGATTGGTGTGTTGATAGCCAGCTGCTGGCTGTTGTTTCCTTATGCTGCCAAATCCTCAACTCCTAAGTATCCAATAAGCTGGTGGTAAATCAGCACTCCTGTTGAATGATAAGGAACCAGTTTCCTAGGCTTCAATCATTTCCCTGGCTGTTTTTGTATCTGCTCATCCAGCAATCTTAGTAGCTGTAAAATTGAATGTATGTCCTTGTTCATTGCAATGTCAGGCTACCAACGAGTTCAGCTCTCCTCGTCTGATCACTCACTTGTGTTCTTGCAATCTGGTAGTTAGCTTCCTCTCCATCTATCCTACCTAGTTAAAGGGCATCTGGTAAATTACATTAGAAGTATCTCCCATCTCCAAGCAATTTTTGATCTACACTTGCTTTCTTCCTGCCCACCAGACATTCCAAGCTCCACTGTCTCTTTGCCCTTTTGGGAAAGAGCCCCTTCCTCCTGGGATTCCAGACTCCATTCCACCACTCTTATCCACGTCATTGAGACATTTCCATGACTCTGATAGCATCTGGAAATGAAACCTATTCAACGTTACTCACTAAGATGGATAAATGCGGGGCTGACAAAGAAAGCTGAAAAATAAAAGAAATCTGCAAGAGAGTAAACTGTGAAGGTGAATCGGGTGGGATTCAAAAATTTTAGCAACTGGTTCTCTGCCTGGTTGCTGAGTGGGTGTGGCCATGGTGGGCGTGGCCTACTCAGGCTCCTGCACCATGTCAGAAATGGGGGTGATTTCACTCTCCTCAGGCCCTGGAGGCTTTCCTCGAGCCTCTGGGAGGGTGAAAATGACTTCCTCTGGGCCCTGGAAGCTCTCTGGGCCCATTTCCAGACTTCTGGGACTTCTGGAAGGCCCATTTTTCCCCTCCCAGAGCCTCCGTGCAGGCCCTACACTTACCTGGCATCCAAAACAGGCTGTGTGGAGACTCCTGGGAGGGGTGGGGCAGGGTGGGCGGGGCCAGTCCTTGCAACTACCGGTTCGACGAACCAGATGTAAAACTAGCATCTGGTTTGCCCAAACTGGTCCAAATAGGCTGAATTCCACCCCTGAGATGAATCACATTCCAATATTAACTGTACATATGCAGGTAGTTCAGTAGCGTGAGAGGACTATAAAATAAAGCCTAAGTGGACATATTTAAATAATTAAATAATCAAGAAGTTGTTCTGAATATTAGCCCATCTTTATTAAAGCAACACTTCCCGTGCAAGAAACTTCCCAGAAATCATATTTACATGGGAGGGGGAAAAAATGGCATGTTTTTCTTTCTTTGCAAGAATAAGTGTGGTTGCTGTAATAATATAATAAGCATTGCTACTCTGCCCTTTAAACTGTGTGGTTGAACAATAATTGCTTCTGGCCAGTTAGTAGCGGCAGTGGTAATAACACTAGTTGGAGCGTCCGCTAACACAGTGGAAGAAGTGTCAGAGAAATGTCCTATCATCTTTTACATTTTTATGATAAAATCCCATTGAAATTGTAATTATTACTGAAGATGAGTATCTTCCCCCTGGTCTGTCTAAATATCTATGTCTTACCTAGAGTTGCTTTGAAAATAAATCAAAAGAGTGTGAACTTGCAAAGCATATCTGTCCTGCTCTCAAATTGCCATAGGCAAAGGGGGTGGGGATAAGCTTCGCAGCTGCATCAAGGAGCTGGTATCTCAGTCAAAATAAGGCACATTCCCACTGATATGCCAAGGTCGTCTCCACAGAAACCTACAGTAGCCAGAGGGTAGTGATCTCTACAACCTGTGAAATTGCTCATTGGAGAATGTGACTGATGACACACCTTGGGGGAGGGGGAAACAGTGTCAGAGCCAGGACATAAATTACATGGGGTCAGAGTTGGCTTCATTTGGTCCGTGCCAGTGGTGGGTTCCTCTTGGTTCGGCCAAGCCGGTAGTGGTGACGATATGATGTCACCGAACCGGTTCTCTTTGTCTGGGAGCTGGGCCCTCCTGCCCGCCCCTGCGCTATTCCTACCTTTTATTTCTTCTTTTTTAGCCCAGCTGATAGGTGTGGCAAGGAGTGGATTGCCCCACTTCAGCTGGGCAGATTCGTAACATGCTTGCACGTGAAGCGAAGTGCGTGCACGAAGAGAACCGGTAGTAAAGCTGGTTAGAACCCACCACTGGTCCATGCTGACATGAAGCTCCTAATAAATAACTTGATTTCTTTTGAAGCCTGGCTGGTCAGAATGCTGACAAGAAGCACATCAGTCTTTATACAAACACCACACCTCTCGTCTTTAAGGATGGATAGATAGATAGATAGATAGATAGATAGATAGATAGATAGATAGATAGATAGATAGATAGATGATCGGTAGATAGACAGATGAAGATAGATGGATGGATGGATAGATGGATGGACAGACAGACAGACAGTTAATAGGTAGGTAAATAGATGATGATTGATAGATGGTAGATGATAGATAGAAGAGAGAGAGAGAGAGAGAGGTGGATGACAGATGACAGATAGATGATAGGTAGGTAGGTAAATAGAAATGATAGTTATGGATTGATAGATGATAAATAGATGATAGATAGATAGATAGATAGATAGATAGATAGATAGATAGATAGATAGATAGATGGATAGATAGATAGATGATAAATAGTTGCTTTAAGAATAATGGTAACTTTCATGAGTCAATACCTCTATCGTCATCATCATCACCCTCTTCTTTTCTTCTTCTTCTTCTTCTTCTTCTTCTTCTTCTTCTTCTTCTTCTTCTTCTTCTTCTTCTTCTTCTTCTTCTTCTTCTTCTTCTTCTTCTTCTCCTTCTCCTTCTCCTTCTCCTTCTCCTTCTCCTTCTCCTTCTCCTTCTTCTCTATCCTGACTGAGTGACCTGAAAATGAATGATGACGATGCTTGAATAAACAGCAGTGACCCTCCCCTCGTACAGAAATCTAAAGCATTTCTCCCAAGTCCTTTTCAAAGTATGCACAGTATCTTAATACATGAATGGTCCATCTACATACAAACATACATACGCTGTGGAACAATACTATATGTGTGGGACCTACATATACTATGAAATCTTTTTTCTCCCTCTTTTCCTGTGACAATACCAGTTCCTGTGCATTTTTCACGATGTACCCAAAAGGAGCAAACTTCACATGGATTTTGCAGCAAAGAGAACCAAATCCAGCACCTTCGTTTTTTGTTGGCCTTTGGCCTTTCAGATATTTTTGATACTGTTCTGAGCTCAAGAGAGGGTCAGTAGATATTCCTGAAATGAATCCACTGAAAAAAAAGAGAGAGAAAGATGATATACGTAGATGACAGAGGGCTATGTCTGTATAAATGCGTATTTAAATAGCAGTGACTGTATGGAGCTAAAAGTAGATATTACTTTTTTCTCCGATCCTGCAAGAAAAGATGACTTTATTATTATTCCTATATTCTACTTCATCAAAAACCCAAAGGTCATCATCTGTTATAAGTCCACAGAATGTGAGTTCATGCTTGAAATACAATTAAAGCTATGGAGCCTCCGAGTCACAACTCATATACTATGCCCCTCTGATATATTGTCTTCCCCGAAAAATAAAACCCTTGCATTTATTCAGAAGTTCATCAAAGCCCAAAGTTAGCCATTTTCTCTTTTTCCTTTGTCTTTGAAACAGATGGAAGGGAAAATATATATAATTCTGGCATTAGAAAGTTCGGTGTATAAACGATGGTGTAGCTAAGGCAATTATTTTCGGACGGTGTAGTAAAAGGGACCAAACCCTCCCTTCCCCCACCCCCCCCCAAAAAAATCAATGGCTCCTCTTCTAATAGTAACATCTCATAATGTCAAGGGTCAGGTTTTCATCTTAGTTCATTAGATGTACATCTCAGCATACCGTGATGTATTTATCTTTTAAAAAGTAATACCCTTTTGATTATGTGTCATGGATAAAGCCTTATCTTTGAGAATAATGGCAAATGCTTTATGGTTGCCTTGAACCTTGGCAGTAGTTCATCCAATTATGTGATGATGATGATTCTGATGGGTCCTGCACCACCTCATTTGGAGTCCTGCACCCCGGCAGTGTCACCGTGAGCCATAACTTTCAAACCTCTAATGGAGCCATTGCCTTTCACACAAGAACAGTAATTTGGAAGCTGAGCTATTACGCTGGCTGGGTTTGAATACGTCTGCTCATTTCTCAGTGCCTGAAATGAGATTGCCGAGGAGATAGGGCTGCCTTGAAAAGAAAGCTGCGGTTTGTCTAAGTTAGAGCTGAAAAGACAGACAAGATCCCTGTGCTTCCGAAGTCATTTTTTGAAGGCTACCGCACTGAATTAGTTGAATTATTGGACAAAGCTTGTTTGACCATTGGCTGAAGAACTTTGACTTTGGCTCGCTGCTTTACATGGTTTGTTTTGAAATATCTTCCTGGACTTACAGTTTAAGAAAGTTTGATTGCAGATACTGGACGTTTGCAAGTAGTAATATGTCACTGAATTGCTAGGTTTCCGCATCAACCAGGGGAACTGTGATTATTTTAATGACCTGCTATTCTTCTAGAGCAGGGTTTTGTCAACCTTGAAAACTTTTAAGATGTGTGGACTTTAATGCTCAGAGTTCAGAGAATTGGTTCAAACATCTTAAAAGTGCCAAGATTAAGAAATACTGTTCTAGAAGTATTTGCTTGGCCAGTCTACAAATGAAGACATATGTCTAGATCAGGGATGTCAAACTCGATTTCATTGAGGGCCGCATCAGGATTGTGTTTGACCTTGGGGGGGCTGGAGTAGGTGTGGCCAGGGTGGGCATGGCCAGCTCGACATCACTTGTGTGGAGGGGGGCACCTGTGGTGGCCCGAGCACTCTACCAGCAAAAACAGGCTCCCGAGCTCCATTTTCAGCTGCAACAGCCTCCGGCAACCCTCTGCCAGCAAAAACTAAGCTTGGGAGTGTCACCTCAAGGCTCCATTTTTGGCTGTGACAGCCTCCTGCAACCCTCTGAATTTGGGAGCCCTCCAAGCTCCATTTTCACTGGCAGAGGCACCATGGACTGGTCCTTCGCTCTTTCCAGGGTGGCCCCACAGGCCAGATTTAAGCACCCTGCAGGCCTAATCCAGCCTAATCCGGCCACTGGGCCTTGTGTTTGTCATCCCTGGTCTAGATAGACCTGTGTTTTGAAACAGTAAAGTTCATATTTTCCTCAGTATACTTCCCATTATTTTTCAGATATCCAGGGAAACCAAACGAGGGGACCTGAGCTCATGAGCTACAAATATTCTCCTTTATTGAGACCAAATGAATTTTCACATGAGGTACCTTGGTGGGAGAGAAAGGATAATCTTCTCACATGAGGTTTATCACCAGAATTCACTTCAAGTGACAATCGCTGAAGAAACACTAGGAAATACCATGTTTCCTACAGTAAAACCTCTGAAATATTCTGATTTTTTTTTTAAAAAAAAGTTGATAAATCAACATTTCTCTCTTCTGGGATCATAACTGGCTTAAAACAAAATGTCATCATAAAAACATGGTTGGCTCTACTGTATTTAATTTGGACCTTATAAAAAAGAGATCAGGAGCAACAAACTGGAAATCCAGAATATCAAAACCATTTGATTTGCAGGTTTTTTTCCCAATAATTTTATTAGGAAAAATGGATAATAAAAAGCACAGTGTTATTAGGCAACAGTCCTGCAACATTGCTATTAATATGTATCTATATATATAAAAGTGAAAACCACTCATGCTGTAATCACAAAATTTGCAGAACTGTAAAGCCTACAAACCTGAAATTTGCCACATATGTTCCTCTTGGCTTCTAGGTACTCACTAAGAAAGGGTTTTTCGAAATGACCATCAGAGCATTGGTATTTCCTATATTATTATAACATGCTCTGATGCTAATTAGTTAGACATTCTACTCCCCCTCCTCACCTGAAAAGAACTCTGTTCCAACTGCCAGTTGCTTTATATTAATATGCTCTGATGCTACCCCTTCGCGAAACTGGGCGTGGGTGTGGCCAGTGCGTGACTCATCCGGCCTGTGGCTGGGACATTCTACTTCCCCTCCCTCTCTGTTCCAACTGCTATTTGCCTTATATTAACACGCTCTGATGCTACTGAGTTACACATTCTACATTAGATTTAAGGTGTAAGTGTCAATTTATCACACATCCAGCTAGTACATTAAATATTTGAATATAAATTTAGCAATAGTTAATATTATCAGGTGCAGAATGATAGAAATCAAGATAGATCCTGTTTTACATGAGGAATATTTCTTAAAATCTTTTTGCCGTTGTGTTTGTGGTGCTGAGATTTCTTTTTCTTTTAAACTTTTAAAACATAACTCTTTAGAAAAGGGAAGATCATCATGAAAGCAATATTCTCCAGTCATGTAAAATGTAATTGTCTCACAGCTCAAATATTTTTTTTGGGAAAAGGAATTATTTAAATTTATTATCTTTGTACCCTCAGGATAGGCCAGAATGAGGAGGAGAGTATTATTTTTCAGAGTCAATTTGTTCTGGACATCTTTTTTTTTTTTAAAGTCTGTTGTTAATAAAGAACAACATATTTATTTTTGAGTACCCCACTTTCTGTATTTTATGCATGAAAATAAATGCAAAATTTTTAGGAGAAAGTTACAAGAATAATGTTTGGTGACTGAAGTGTGGGGGGGAGGGAATGACAGTTCACTGAAGGAAAATTATTAACAGTAAATATGAGTCAAAATGAGACCTTATTTGTTTTAGCTAGATGAGAAACAATGTGCTTAATTTTCAGCTATTCTGTCTGGTAGCTGAGAATGAAATCAAATAACCGATATATAACTCTGTTACAATTAATAACTACTGTGTTTCCCCAAAAATAAGACCCTGACTTATATTATTTTGAAGCCCAAAATAAGTGTTTGGCCTTATTTTTGGGGAGGTCTTATTATTTTGAGACACATGGAGCAAGACGGGGCTCCTCTTGCCATCTTACCTGATTTCCAGCTCTGTCTCCCTAACCCTAACCAGAGGAAATTGTGGAGACTGGCTGCACATGCATTTAAATATTTTCAGGGTAGGGCTTATTTTAGCGCAGGCTCTCAAAAGCCTGATTAGACTTATTATCAGGGGAAGTCTTGTTTTAGGGGAAACAGGGTATGAAATATTTTCCTGTCAGGGTTCTGTCAGGGTTCCAAGTAATACCCCCAATGAAGGAAAACTCTGAGGCTTGAGTTTCCTCAAAGTTCCATTTTGTTAGAGATGTCATATTGATACATCTAGGAAACCCCAAATCTGAAAGCTTCCAGATTTTCCCCACCCAAAAGAAAGTCTAAGTCCCTGCCCAGCACCCACAAGTCCATCACATGGTCCAATCCAAGCACTGTCCCAACTGGAGATGCCTCCAAGTTCCAGCCATCCAGGTGTAGGTCAAGATGTCCTTGACTTTCTGAGAAAGGAATGTTATTATGACTATATATCACCCATGTTCCATACAATACCCCCTCTCAGTTTCTTACAGTAGTAAATGTGGCAGGCATGAAGGCCCAATGAAAAAGATGGCTTCCAGGCCTGACAGTTTCTGTCTAGCTGTCTAAGCAATCAAATGAAATACATAATCATCAGATTGTTTATAGAGACGAAAATGGATGGTATTCACACTTCAAAATGTGCGATACAATTGGCTTTTTCTTTGGTCATACCAAGAATGGCTCATAGTCAAATGGTAATTCCAAATAACCCTGAAAAGAGCCAGCAGTCAGTGTAGGAAATTCTCTTCTAATATGAATAGGTCATATTTTGTTTTAGAAACCAAAAGGGCTCTTCATGCCTTTTTAAAAAGGAATTCTTTACCTTTGGATTGTTTGGGGAAGGCAATACATACTATGGACCTTCTCTGAACATAACTGTTGTGGCCCGCTAATGACAGCAGATTCGGAGAGTGAGGAGGTTGGGGAGAAGCATGGGACAGTCCTGGAGTCTGGGGAAGGCTCTGATGAGGGGTCTGCATCAGAGGCAGAGAGGAGGCCAGGGCCATACGACAGGTATCAGCTGCCTTTGGAGTCAAACGTCAGTGAGGCAGATGAACAGCTGGAGCCTATTCCCAGTGTGTGCATGCTCAGAATTGCCAGACAAAAAGAACAGCTAAAGAACAAGGGTCAACTTGGGAGTAAGGCCATGGGTGGACGATGAGTGATCTCTCCCAGAGGGAATAAAAGAGGAATGAAAGGGGAGTGGAGTTTGCAGGAGACAATTAGTTCACTTAATTGGTTCGTTACTCTCAGAGATTTCTTGCCAAGTTTTGAAGATATCGGTCTGGCAGCTCTCCAAGCTAGATAAGGTCTGTGGTTGTAAATTCTCCCTTGAAAGACTTTGCTGGATGTGAATGAGACAAAAAGGTTTTTTTGTCGGGACAAGGAGTCTGCTTGGGAAACCTAGAACAATAACAATATGCCTCCTACTAAAGGCAGCAATTAACATCCAGCTGCCTGTAATTCTGTGAGTTCAATCCTAGCCAGGCTCAAGGTCGACTCAGCCTTCCATCCTTTCTAAGGTGGGTAAATTGAGGACCCAGTTTGTGGGGGCAATAAGCTGACTTTGTATAAATATATACAAAAGTATGAAGGCTATTGCTTAACGCATTGTAAGCTGCCCCGAGTCTCCAGAGCCGAGAACACCAGCCTGAAGATGACGAATGAGACTTCGTCGAAACGTTGCCAAGACACTTCCAATTTTACGTGGGAGAAGACCCGAATAACCGAAGACATATATACATACATACATACATACATACATACATACATACATACATACACACACACACACACACACACACACACACACACACACACACACACACACACACATATATATATATATATATATATATATATATATATATATATATATTTCACTCCCAGGAAGATCCCTTATATCCTTGTTCTTCACAATATGAAAGATAGCAATAACATTTAGACTTACATACCGCTTCATAGTGCTTTAACTGCCTTTCACACGTTGTCGCTTTACAAAATGTAGCTGGATGCCTCGAATCTCTTCACAACTGTAGTTATGGAAGAGTTGACATCTCCTGCCTTTTCCCCAGGTCTTCAAATCCTACAGCATCATAACAATAGCACATATAAAGCACTTCACAGTGCTTTGCAGTCCTCTCTAGGTCGTTTACAGAGTCAGCATATTGCCCTCAACAATCTGGGTCCTCATTTTACTGACCTCAGAAGAATGGAACGCTAAGTCAACCTTGAGCTGGTCAAGATCGAACTTCTGGCAGTGAGCAGAGTCAGCCTGCAATACTACATTCTATCCGCTGCGCCCACCAAGATCCATCGGACACCGATGGGCCAACTGTAATTCATCTATATTTTAGATATTATTTATTAAATTGATATGCTGCCCGTGTCATTATCCAAAGTGACTCTGGGCATCTTACGATAAAATCATAAATTTAATAGTGTTCAAATTTGCAAGAATAGGATAAAAAGCTAGAAGCCAAAAGCATAAATGATACAGCAATAGATAATAGATCTTCTCTATTAATCCAGAAGCTACCTCTAAAATGAGTTGGATATCATTTTAAGTGTTCACATTATAATTTAATGCCAGCTGCATTCTGGACCTGACCTAACAGATTATTAGTGAGATTATTTTATAAATATATTTTAACTGGGTCTTCAACATTATTTTGTTTATCGGGCCTGCAATAAACTCAATGGTATTGAACTGAACATAGTACTAATCCCCACAAGATTTCCTTTCATGCGCAACGTTATTATGATATCTGAAAACTGTTTTCTACCTCTCTCTTTTCTTTTTAAAGTGCTTAGAAGTTATTTTGGTGCGAGCCTTTGAAAATTAAAAAGTGTTTGGTGTCAAACCATTCTGTTTTTCCGTCTAATCTTAGCAAGGTTATAAATCACTCTTTCCCCCTGGATACCGCATGAAATTCTGTATTTGGAAATATATACACACACATACAGAAAGAAAGAAACATATAAGTAACATATTGTATCACATTATTGTCTTATACTGTGTTTTTCCTTCTTTTTCCCCCCTATCCTGTATTTTCTGAATCCCTTGAATAGGATGTGCTGATTTACGTTCATAAGCTAGAATAAAGAGAGGAAAATGTGACATTGGGTAACTTAAAGCCATAAATGTAGATGTTAGGCCTGGAAGCCATCTTTTGCGTTAGATCTTCAGGCCTGCTACATTTACTGCTGTTGGAAACTGGGAGGGGGGATTGTATGGAGCATGGGTGATATGTAGTCATAATAGCATTCCTTTCTCAGAGAGTCAAGGACATCTTGCCCTGCACCTGGATGGCTGGAACTGGGAGGCATCTCCAGTTGGGACGGTCCTTTGATTGGACCATGTGGGTGTTAGGCAGGGACTTGCACTTTCTTTTGGGTGGTGAAAACCTGTAAGCTTTCAGATTCGGGTTTTTCCAGATGTGCCAATTTGACATCTCTAATAAAATGGAACTTTGAGGAACTTCAAGCCTTGGAGTTTTCTTTCATTGGGGGTGTTACTTGGAACCCTGACAGTAGAATCTGCATTAGATTACAATAATCCTGACCAAAATCTATCCTCTTTTTTTTTTTTTTTAAATCATATTTAAGAATGAGTTTTGGTAGTGATTTTATTGCAGGTGTCAAAGACTGCAATTGGTAGTATCGTCATCTGAAATAGAGAGAGCTTGGGGGGTGTGTCTCTGTGTCTGTATGTATTTATTCAGTTTTTATGCCGGCCATCCCCCCATAAGGTGATTCTGGTTGGCTTACCAGTTATGAGAAAAATAACAAAATCATTAAAACATTAAAAAAAAAAACTCTCCACAGATTAAAATATTATTACAACCTGTTCTGAAACTGAAACTAAGAGAGTTACGAGATGGATGGGGCAGGGATGAGGTCTTCTGATCTCTCTCTCATCATTTTAGCCATTGTCTATCTACTGTAGATCCTGGCAAATAGATGGGGAAGAAATGGAAGTAATGACAGATTTTATTTTCCTGAGCTGCAAGATCACCACAGATGGGGACTGCAGCCAAGAAATTAAAAGACACTTACTCCTGGGGTGGAAAGCCATAGCAAATCTAGACAGCATACTACAAAGCAGCGACATCACCATGCTGACAAAAGTGTGTATAGTCAAGGCTATGGTATTCCCAGTTGCAATGTATGGCTGTGAAAGTTGGACCATAAGGAAGGCTGAGCGCCAAAGAATTGAGGCCTTTGAACTATGGTGCTGGAGAAGACTCCTGCAAATGCCTTGGACTGCAAGGCAATCAAACTGGTCAGTCCTAGAGGAGATCAACCCTGACTGTTCTTTAGAAGGCCAGATCCTGAAGAATGAAACTCAAATACTTTGGCCACCTAATGAGAAGGAAGGACTCACTGGAGAAGAGCCTAATGCTGGGAATGATTGAGGGCAAGATAAGAAGGGGATGGCAGAGAAGGAGGTGGCTGGATGGGGTCACTGAAGCAGTCAGCATGAGCTTAAATGGACTCCAGGTGATGGTAGAGGACAAGAAGGCCTGGAGTAAAGTTGTCCATGGGGTCATGATGGGTTGGGCACGACTTCAAAACTAACAACAAAAATCCACTGCAGAAGACTGGCCTCTTCCTCATGTTTCCAACCAATACGTTCCTGAGCTTTCTTTTGCTAATTAGGCCCGCAATACTTGCTGATGCCGTCCATCCATCTTGTTTTAGGTCTCTTTTGAGGACTTTTTTTTTTTAATCAAGCAGGATCCATTCTATGACAATCTTGGTCCACCTGCCCTCAGTTCTTCTTGTTATCTGACCAGCCCATTTCCATCTCAATCCTTTGATTCTCTTGATGATATTGTATACTTTGGTTTGTTCTCTAATCCATTTGTGGGTCTTTCTATCTTGTCTTGAAATGCTGAGTGTGTATCTTTCCATGGCCCTTTGTGCCAGTCATAGCTTTTGTCTCAATTGTGAGGTTAGTGTCCATCTTTCCCTGGCACATGTTAGAACAGATAGTGTGTGTGTGTGTGTGTGTATACAGGGGTGGGATTGAAAAAAATTAGTTCTCTGCCTGGTTACTGGGTGGGCGTGGCCATGAGGGAGTGGCCTAGTCAGCTTCCTGCACCATGAAGAGGGGGGCATTTTCGCCCTCCCCAGGCGCCGGAGGCTTTCTTTGAGCCTCCAGGAGGGCAAAAACGGCCTCTCCCGGGCTCTAGAGACCCTCCATAGGCCGGAAACTGCCCTGTTTCCAGACTTCCGGTAGGCCTGTTTTTTGCCCTCTCAGAGCCTCTTCACAGGCCCTGCACTTACCTGGCATCCAGAACAGGCCAAGTGGAGACTCCTGGGAGGGGAGGAGTGGGATGGGTGGGGTCAGCCAGTCCTTGCAACTACCAGTTCAGTGAAGATTAAAATTAACATCTGGTTCGCCCGAATTGCTCCAAACAGGCTGAATCCTACCCATGTGTGTGTATAGATGATAGAGAGAGAGAGAGAGAGAGAGAGAGAGAGAGAGATAGATAGACAGACCTTTTTAATCTCCCTGTAATCCCTTAATTTGGTATGTGTTTTTTGTGTGTGTCCTTTTTACAGCCCTGTAATTCCTAAATTTAGTGTGTGTGCATTTGTGTGTATATACATACCTGTATGTATGTGTGTGTGTATACACAATAACACTCTGTAGCCTACATTCACAATTTGCAATTTAACCGCAACTTTCCTGATATCTTTTCTTGAGATTTAATGACAATATAGGAAAATTAAAAAAATGATGGTGGAATGAATTACAAGGCACACTTTGTTAACTAAAATCAACAGATCCTCACCCAAGAACCTGAGATGTTATTCTTATTTGAGAAAAAAAAAAGATTTAAAAAGGAAAGTGTTTTCATGAACCTAAAAGAGAAAAAAAGGAAAACACAAAGGCCTTTAGTAGGCAACAGTATAACTGCCTTCTAGCCCACTTATAGTCAAGCCTGAAATTATCATTTCTTCAAGGATCTGAAGGGCCCTCATGAAGGAGATGGAGCAGAATGGGTCAAAGCTGTTCCAAAAGAGAGGGCAAGAAATAAGTGGGTTGGAGTTACAAGAAGGTAGATTGATTATTTATTTATTTATTTATTTATTTATTTATTTATTTATTTATTTATTTATTTATTTATTTATTCATTCATTCATTCATTCATTCATTCATTCATTCATTCATTCATTCATTCAATTTCTATACCGCCCTTCTCCCGAAGGACTCAGGGCGGTGAACAGTTAAAATGGCATACATATAGAATGTGAATATAAATAATTAAGCCAGTTTGGCTCAACAGTTAAGAATCTTCAGCATAAAGATTTAACAAATTAGAAAAGATTTATGCCAGACCGGCTTGGTGGAAAAGAAAGGTCTTAACTGCACGACGGAAAGTACAAAGATCTGGGATCATTCGTATCCCTGGGGGTAACCTGTTCCAAAGGGTAGGTGCCCCAACAGAAAAGGCTCTTTCTCTGGGAACCACTAGTCGGCATTGCTTTAGTAATGGCACCCTGAGAAGGCCTACCCTGTGGGAGCATACTGGTTGGTGGGAGGGTATCGGTTGCAGAAGGTGGTCTCGTAGATACCCAGGTCCTAAGCCATGGAGGAGTTTGAAGGTAAGAACCAACACCTTGAAGCGCACCCGGAAGACCACCGGAAGCCAGTGCAGCTCGCGTAGGAGTGGTGTCACATGTGAGCGCCATGTCACTCCCAATATCACCCGCGCAGCTGCATTCTGGACCAGTTGGAGCCTCCGTGTGCACTTCAAGGGGAACCCCATGTAGAGAGCATTACAGTAGTCCAGACGGGAAGTGATGAGGGCATGAGTGACTGTGCGTAAGGAGTCCCGATCTAGAAAGGGCCGCAACTGGCGAATCAGGCGAACCTGATAAAAAGCACCCCTGGCCACGGCTGTCATATGCTCTTCTAAAGACAACCGTGTGTCCAGGAGGACACCTAAGTTGCGAGCCCTCTCTGTGGGGGCTAATGACTCGCCACCAATAGTCAGCGATGGTATCAGCTGGCTATATCGGGACGCCGGCATTTTGGTTGAACCTCAGGAAAAATTCCTACCAAGGAGCTGCTAAACAATGGAAATGAATGTCTTAAGAAATAATGAACTCTGTCAATGAACGTGTTTAAACAGAGGATGGATAGACATTCAGGGAAGATCATCTCTTTCCTAGGAAGAGAAGTTGATAGTTAATAGATGATCTTTAAAGCTCTTTCTGTAGCTGCTGATCCAGTTCTACAGAAGAATTATTGAGTCTATCATCTGCACCTCTATAACTGTCTGGTTTGGTTCTGCAACCCAACAAGATAGACACAGACTTCAGAGGATAATTAGAACTGCAGAAAAAACAATGGCTACCCACCATTGAGGACTTGTATACTGCACAAGTCAAAAAGAGGGCTGTGAAAATATTTACAGACCCCTTGCATCCTGGACATAAACTGTTTTAACTCCTACCCTCAAAACGACGCTATGGAGCACTGCACACCAGAACAACTAGACGCAAGAACAGTTTTTTCCCGAATGCCATCACTCTGCTAAACAAATAATTCCCTCAACACTGTCAAACTATTCACTAGGGCTGCATTACTATTACTATTAGTCTTCTCAGAATTCCTATCACTCATCTCCTCCCACTTATGACTGTATGACTCTAACTTTGTTGCTTGTATCCTTAAGGTTTATATTGACTGTTTCCCTATGACTATCATTAAGTGTTGTACCTTATGATTCTTAACAAATATATCTTTTCTTTTATGTACTCCAAGAGCGTACGCATCACACTTGGCCAATAAAGAATTCTGTCTGTCTGTCTGTCTGTCTGTCTGTCTGTCTGTCTGTCTGTCTGTCTATCTATCTATCTATCTATCTATCTATCTATCTATCTATCTATCTATCTATCTATCTATCTATCTTTCCAAAACTTAAGTTTCCAGATTTTACTTGAGTTAGAAAGAATTATTAACCTCCTGCTGAGTTTTATTGGTGAGTTCTTCCAACCACCACAGATCCCTAAACAAGCCTTGGGACTCTTGGGCAAGTCAATCCCCAGTGCTAAGGTTGATAAATCTACCTTTGACGCTATCAGTGGACAACTGCTCATGAAATAATTCCTTAAGACCTGTCAAAAAAAATAAAAGGAAGCCTTACAGATGCTCCTAGAATTTAGTTTGCCCCTTTAGGTTTACTTTTGACATTAAAGTATGTCAAAATGCCACTGTGTTAGGATATTATCCATGTTTGGTTTAAGTTCATTGCTTGGAAAAAAGAAAAAGGAAAACTGTAGAAAATGTTGATGTTCTTGGTCTTCCTAATCTATAAATTCTACCTCGCAGCTGTTTATTATTTATTTATTTATTTATTTATTTATTTATTTATTTATTTATTTATTTATTTATTTATTTGATTTATATACCGCCCTTCTCCTGACGGACTCAGGGCGGTGAACAGCTGAATAAAAAACCAATACAAAAAAGTTAAAATCGTACTAAAAACAAATATAAATTAGGCTGAGAATTTAAAACAGAATAAAACTCTAAAAATTTTAAAAAGTAGAAGGGATCAGGCAAGTCCAGCAAGTTGGAAGAGATAAGTCTTCAAAGCCCGACGAAAAGTCCGGAGGTTGGCAATTGTTCTCAGTTCTGGAGGAAGATCGTTCCAGAGGGTGGGGGCTACCACAGAGAACGCTCTCCCCCTGGGGGTCGCCAGCAGGCATTGTCTGGCTGATGGCACGCTGAGGAGGCCCTCTCTGTGGGAGCGAACCGGCCGGTGGGAGGCAATTGGTGGCAGAAGGCGGTCCCGTAAGTACCCTGGTCCTAAGCCATGGAGCGCTTTAAAGGTTTGACAGGACATTCAATTAATTAAGATTGTATCCATGCACATCAAGGTTGTATATTCCTGGTAGTAATTTTTTTTCCTTTCTTTACTTTTTGTTGTTGTTTCTTTTTTAAAAAAATCACCCACACTCAAACATACAGAGAGAGAGACAGAGACACAGAGAAAGAGAGAGACAGAGGGAGAGGGAGAGAGAGAGAGACAGGCAGAGAGATAGACAGAGAGAGACAGAGAGCGTCAGAGACAGAGAGAGAGAGAGACACACACAGAGAGAGAGGGAAAGACAGAGACACAGAGAGAGAAAGAGGGAGGGAGAGACAGAGAGACAGAGAAGTAGAATGGATCAGAGGCATAGTAGAATGCTAAACTTGAAGCACACTTGGCATTCTCGGGTTGGTCAAATCACGCAACAGGAATATCAACTATATCTATACAAAGAGTGGGGGGGGGGAGGGAGAAACAACTAAATATCTGTATTTTTATGTACCTCAGGGGCTAAAAGCCCATTCTAAAAGATCTTTCCAAACTCCCTTCTCCTCTCACTTTGATGAGTAGCTCATAGGAAGAATCCAGTTGTAAAGGTTACAAACTCAAGTCATTTTTCTAGCAACATCTTCCAAAACTTTTCTTCTGCATTCTAAGTCCCTTTCCTTTATTGATTGATTGATTGATTGATTGATTGCTTTGGAAGAAGAAGGAAAAAAAGCAGCCTCTTCTCTTGTCTTCTTTTCATAAGCCCCAGTTCTCTTCATTTCCAGCAAGAAAACACATTGCTGTTAACATGTTTTACATTTAAATTGGTAAGAACATCCTACCTCTATATGGAACATTCACCTGCATTCCTTAAAGCTAACTATGACCTTTGGAAGACACTGTAGGGTGTCCACAGACTAACCTTGAATAAAACAGAATGCAGTGAAGTGCATTCCTCCAAAAAAATTTTCTTTCTGCTCAAAATATTTGGCCCTTCAACATCCCCACTTAAGAGAAATTCCTCATACACATCTAATTGTTGACTGAAAAACAAAAGCATGATTTTGGTGGATGACTTAATATCTGGTCAGACCACACAAACCTCATTTGAATTTCTTACAAATATTCTTCTTCTTCTTCTTCTTCTTCTTCCTCCTCCTCCTCCTCCTCCTCCTCCTCCTCCTCCTCCTCCTCCTCCTCCTCCTCCTCCTCCTCCTCCTCCTCCTCCTCCTCCTCCTCCTCCTCCTCTTATATTTATAGCAGCAGTAGATGGATAGTCCATAGCAAATGGAATCCAGTATTGAAAAATTCAAAGCTATACATTTTTGCCTAAGTTTTGCAAGCCCATCAAGAATGTCAACCCCACTTACAATGATTGCATTGTATATATTGTAGTTTGGAGAGAGGTTTATAGCAACCCATAAAGTTGGTTTGGAGCTCAAGACTAAGTTGATCAGTTGTCAGGTCTGAAATCAATGTGATTAACCTGCACTTGGTACAGAGCTTAAACTCCAGTGGCCCTTTTCAGCCCCTTAACAGCTATTTGATTCTGTGAACTGGGAACATAGGACCAAAAAGCTAATTCAAACTGCCAGTCACTTTGCTCACCTTTGACTTCCATTTGGCTCCTTGGTGAGAAAAACACCTTTATTTGAAGTTGTTCCTTCCTTCAAAGAGAAGGGAGGCATGGTTGGATTATGGTGCTCCATAATGGCATAGAATAGAATTAAATACCCAGTCTTGAATATTAAACAACCAATTTAGTTTATTAGAAGAACCAGTGTGGTTTAGTGGTCAGAAAGCCAGATTTTGATTCAAAGTTTAATTCAAATGTAAAAACTCACTGGGTGACTTTCAGCATGTCCTCCCTTTATGGTCATGGCAGAGGGGGTATTCATCAAGTTCTGACCAGTTCTGGAGAACTGGTATGGCAATTTTGAGTAATTCAGAGAACCGGAAAATACCACCTCTGATGCTTCTGTCCCCATCTATTCTTTGCCTCCCGAGGCCCAGCTGATTGGAGGAAATGGGCATTTTACAGTATCCTTCCCCTGGAGTGAGGTGGGAATGGAGATTTTACAGGATCCTTCCCCTGCCATGCCCACCAAGCCATGCCCACCAAGCCATGCCCACAGAACCGGTAGTAAAAAATTTTTGAATCCCACCACTGGGTCAGGGTAAGAATAAATTGACATACATATGTAAATTTGTTTACATATGTATTTTATGTATGTAAATTTATATAGATATGTAAATACATATGCTTATATGTGGTATCTGGAGCCATGGTGGCACGATGGTGGGAATGTAGTATTGCAGTCTGACTCTGCCAACTGTCAGCAATTCGATCTTGATGGGGCTCAGCCTTTCCTCCTTCCAAGGTCAGTAAAATGAGGATCCAGATTGTTGGGGGGCAATATGCTGACTCCGTAAACCACTTAGAGAGAGCTGTAAATCACCATGAAGTGATATATAAGTGCTATTGCTATTATGCTGTAGGATTTGAAGACCTGGAGGAAAAGGCAAGGCACAAATAATAAATGTCACCTCCTCTATAACTACATTTGAGGAGATCCAAGCCATCCAGCTACATTTCACAAAGAGACAGCATGTGAAAAGCAGTCATTGTTACCTCATGTTTTAATTCCTCCTATATTTTAGGGGAAAGCCAATTATGGAGAAATTTAACACGTTTTATTTTCTATTTTTAACCAGCTCTTATATTTTGGTGCCTTATTGTTTTCCTAAAGCAGGGAGAGTGAAGAAAGTATCAGCAAACTAAACTAATTAGTTTGTGAATCAGTCTTCGAAAATGCCCACCGCACAATATCCCTTAGATAGGATAAAAAGATAAAGATAAAGGTTCCTCTTGCACATATGTGCTAGTCGTTCCCAACTGTAGGGGGCGGTGCTCATCTCCGTTTCAAAGCCAAAGAGCCAGCGCTGTCTGAAGACATCTCCATGGTCGTATGGCCGGCATGATTCAATGCCAAAGCTGCACGGAACACTGTTAGCTTCCCACCAAATTTGGTCCCTATTTTTCTACTTGCATTTTTTACATCCTTTTGAACTGCTAGGATGGCAGAAGCTGGGGCAAGTAATGGGAGCTCACCCCCTTAGGCGGCGCCAGGGATTCGAACCGCTGAACTGCCGACCGTTCAATCAACAAGCTCAGCATCTTAGCCACTGAGCCACCGTGTCCCCTTTAGATGGGATACTCCCTCTCAAATTTCTAATTTACAAATGATCTACCTTCCTGCTCGAAATAAATTATCCTCTCCTAGTCTTGTCTTGCTAGACCCTCGTCTCCTGAGAAGAGCTAATTTGTGTTCGTGAACTGGCTGTCTGATGGAATAAAAATAAGACAAAAATCTTCAACTGCTCTCTTTTGAGCCTCCCAATCATCCTCCCATTTGCTGGCTGGAGCTTTTGTCGTGGAGAATATTAGGCTCTCCGAGGGCCAAGGTCTCAGCCATTTGTTCACAGTAATCACTTGTCCAGTCTCATTTTGTTCCGGATTTCAAAAACTTCTGCATCACAAGTATTAGTCCGAGATTGGAGATATATAATCATTGGGGTGGGAAAATGTGTCATAGTCACAATAGAAACTGACAAGGCGGGTATTCTGAGCAGAGTGTGTGACCTTCTCATTAATTTGGGAAAGAAAGATTAGAATGGAGTCAGGTATATTTGGGGAAGAAAACAGTATTGGTTGAAGTGGCTTCACCTTTTAGAGGTAAAGCAATTTAGGTTTTGTATAAGACTTCAGGCCAGATGGCTTACCACTTTACCTGAACGCACTGGGGAGAGATCTAAGGACTATCTCCATACAAAACAGGTGCTTTACAGCTGACCAGTGGCCCTGTTTTAACTACCCATTTACCAAAGGTATAATGTGGAGCGCTGTGAAGGCTCTTTGATATCCTTTTCTGTACTGGGCTCAGAGACTCTTGATGGTCTCTGAGTTTGGTGGTTTTTTAACAGCAGCACAAAGCTGAGTCCTCGTCCCAATAAACCTCTTTTATTTAATTTACAGTGATTTCCTCTCCAGCAAAGTCTTTCAAGATAGTTTACAATTACCGACCTTTATCAGGAGAGTGGCCAGGCCAATATCTTTCAGACACCATAATACTTGGCAAGAATGCAGAAATGAACTAATTGTCTCCTGCAAAGTCCATTCCCCTTTCACTCCTCTTTTATTCCCTCTGTGAAGGGCCCTTCATAGTCCACCTGTGGCCTTACTCCCAAGTTGACCCTTCTTCTTTAGCTGTTCCCTTCATCTGGCAACTCTGTGCATGTGCACACTGGGAATAGGCTCCAGCTGTTTGTCTGCCTCACTGATCTCTGACTCCAAAGGCAGCTGATAACTGGCATACGGCCCTCGCCCCCTCTCTGCCTCTGACACAGAGCCTTCATCAGAGCCTTCCCCAGACTCCAGGACTGGCCCATGTTCCTCCCCAACCTCCTCACTATTCGACTCTGCTGTCAGCTCCACTGGCTGCTGGTGGGCCACAACACAAAGCTAGACAACAACATCAATGTAAAAAAGGAGTAAAATTTTGCTCTCATTTGATAAGTTAGTAACTTTTCCTGCCAGTGTTGGTGGGAGTATTCTTGGTGGTATGTTGATTAGGTGGCTGTTTACTGTAGAGTTTATTTGTCTGAGTTGGTAGCTTCCTCTTGATTGTTAGTATAATGCTAATCTTGGTGTTAATCTCTGCTCATCTGGCAGCTGAGTGCTTGTGAGGAAGCTTTCTGATCTTTTTGTTTCCTTTTTGGTTTTTTGAGTGTCTCTTTTTGAATGGTGTGTAGATGTTGCTTATCTCTAAGTGCCTGTTGATGGACGATTTGTCTGAGTGCCAGGCTTTCAGTAATTCTCTAGCATTTTTTGGACTTGGCTTGGTCTAAAATTTTCACAGTTTCCTAGTTGAAATTATGTTTAAGTCTATCCATTGGAGTGAAATTAAACAGTTTTCTTCATCTTTTCTGACTGCTAGAAAAGACTGAATAGAAGGAACTCTACACCAGTAGCAATAAAACTGTACTGGAAATGTGTATAAGTTTCAGTATGCACACCTCTGCTTTACAGCATCTCCAAACATGATATTTCAACTCTTTCAGTGAAAATTCCTTTACCATCTTCTTCCATTCTCTGCTTTCTGGTAGTCTTTCGTTTGCCTGGATATTTCCTCTATTTCAAATAGAAGTCTACACTCGTTTCCTCAAAATCTCTAATGAAATACAAGATCACCAGATGGAGATTAAATTAGTTGCAGTCAGTTCCCCCCCGAAATCAATGGGAGTTAAGTCATGATGGCTAAGTGGTCCCATTTATTTCAATTAATGGGAAAGCAGAACCACTATGGAGAGTGCATACTGGACTTGCATTGTATATCTATTATGATTCCTCCGTAAAAATCTCAGTGTGCAAATGTTTTATGAATGAAGGTGAATATACATGTCCTAGGATAATGTTGCAGGATCCAATCTGGATCAGTCACTGGTAAAAGTAAAGGTAAAAGTTCCCCTCACACATACGTGCTAGTTGTTCCCAACTCTAGAGGGCAGTGCTCATCTCCGTTTCAAAGCCAAAGAGCCAGCACTGTCCGAAGACGTCTCCGTGGTCATGTGGCTGGCATGACTAAATGCCAAAGGCACATGGAACGCTGTTCCCTTCCCACCAAAGGCGGTCCCTATTTTTCTACTTGCATTTTTTACATGCTTTCGAATTGCTAGATTGGCAGAAGCTGGGACAAGTAACGGGAGCTCATCCTGTTATGCAGCACTAGGGATTCGAACCACTGAATTGCTGACCTTTCGATCAACAAGCTCAGTGTCTTAGCCACTGAGCCACCATCTACCTCAATCACTGGTACCAGAGGTTTAATTTTCTGAACTTTTGGATTCATCCTTTAACCCATCCTCAGGGAACTTCTCTCCAGCAGAATGTGTAGATTCTGCAGATTGGATCCTACATTTGTTTTGTCTCAAGCAAAATCCAAATTCTAATCCAACTGAGTACAAAAACAGAAAAAGAAATTTGTTGACCTTGGTTAATGATTTACCATCTTGCAGGAGCTGAAATATGAAGGGATCATATCAGGGAAAGAAAAAAAAATCTTTTCTATTCTTATCTCCAAAGGTAGTGCTGAACTTCCTTAACATCCAAAGTGTCTTCTCAGGACCAACCTTAGAATGACAGAAAGAAAATAAGGAGAAGTGTGTGTGTGTGTGTGTGGGGGGGGGGGTAATGAAAGCTAAAAAAGAGAAACTCATTTAAAAGTAAGCAGCTGTCAATTTACCTAATTATCTATCTGGACGAAGGAAACCTTTCAATTAAACTTAAGAGTTGGAAGTAGGTGAGAAGAAATTTTCAAGGGCAAAACGTATCAGCTCATTTATCTTTAGAAAGGAAACAGATGGGTGGAAAAGACTTGCAATAGCGTTTCCCCCCTTCCCTAAATTTATTTAAGATTTTCTGAGGCCACTGCATGTCATGTCCATCACAGATCATTAAGGGGCTTATAATACTCCTAAATTTTATGACTTAGGTGGATTATTTGCAAGCACAGTAGCCCATTTTTAACTATGTAGTTTGAGAAACAAAGTACTTATCTGCAATCTATTTTTGATTGAATTTCAAGTTTTCTATTATATATATAAAATTATAGATAAAATCATAGATAGATCAATGATAGATCAATGATAGATATATAGATATTGTTCTGATCTAGGCTTCCCCAGCAGCATGAAGCCAAGTGCTTGTCCTAATAAACCCCTTTTATTTAATTTACAGTGAATTCCTCTCCAGCAAAGTCTTTCCTCTCCCACAGTCTTTTAAGATAGTTCACAATGACCAACCTTTATCAAGCTTGGAGAGTGGCCAGGCCGATATCTTTCAGATGCCGCAATACTTGGCAAGAATGCAGGAATGAACTAATTGTCTCCTACAAACTCCATTCCCTTTTCGCTCCTCTTTTATTCTCTGGGAGGGGCCCTTCGTCGTCTACCTATGGCCTTACTCCCAAGTCGACCCTTGTTCTTTAGCTGTTCCCTTCATCTGGCAACTCTGTGCATGCTCACACTGGGAACAGGCTCCAGCTGTTCGTCTGCCTAACTGAGGTCTGACTCCAAAGGCAGCTGTTAACTGGCAACCAGCCCTGGCCCCCTCTCTGCCTCCGATGCAGAGCCCTCATCAGAGCCTTCCCCAGACTCCAGGACTGGCCCATGTTCCTCCCCAACCTCCTCACTGTCCGAATCTGCTTCCAGATCCCTGGAGGGCCACAACATATATATAGATATAGACAGATATAGATATAGATGATATAGATGATATAGATGATATAGATGATATAGATGGTATAGCTATAGCTATAGCTATAGATATATAATCATTCTTCCAAACTTGTGCTATTAGCATTTAGCTGATCTCCTACCCTTATATTCCCCAGCAGAGGAATTGCAAGAAAATCCTTAAATAATTTTATGACATTTAGCAAATCAACTTACCATCAAAGGGCAAGCTTCTTTGTTCGGTGTCTAGGCAGATGAAACCAATATAGATAACTGTACATTTCCTATAAAACGGGAAAGATCGATTTACACTTCAAAGAAAGCACAAATATTTTTTAAGTGAGATCTAAGAAAACCATGTGAGATATCAAAAAGGAAGAAGACAAGATTTTCTCCCTTATCCTCTCGCCTGTTTATTTTGTTTCTTGAAATATTGAGTTGAGTTGTAAGACAAGGTGAGAGGATTGTGGGAGTAAAACTTTAAAAAGAAACTTCTAAGTGAAAAGGTTTTGCAGATGATTTGGTATTGTTCCTGGAAGGTCCTTTAAAAGGAATTGAAATATTAAAGAGGAAATTAGAAGAATTGGACACATCGACAACTTACAAGGTTAATAAACAAAAGATGAAGATGTGAACAAAGAAATATGGAAACAGAAGATCAAACAGAAGGGCCTCAAGATTGAGAAGAAGGTAAAATATCTGGCTATCACTAGGACAAAGAGTATTAATTATATGTTATTTCAAAATAATGATGTTAAAACATAGGATGAAATTTGAAAAAGATACGTTCAGATGAAAGAAATTAGAATTGTAACTCTAGGGAGAATTTCTGTGTTTTTTTAAAAAATAATAATGTTTCCATTTCGGACAATACCTGTTTTGACAACTGATGTACTACTTAAACAGTGGTTAGAAGGATACTCACTCCCCCCCCCCCTTAGATTAATTTGCATTAGATTTTATCTTCAAGATAGATATCCTCCAACTTTCCTCAATACATTGTTGTTGTTGTTGTTAGTTGTGAAGTTGTGTCTGACCCATCATGACCCCATGGTCAACGTTCCTCCAGGCCTTCCTATCCTCTACCATCCTCTGGAGTCCATTTAAGCTCACTGCTTCAGTGACTCCATCCAGCCACCTCATTCTCTGCCATCCCCTTCTTCTTTTGCTCTCAATCTTTCCCAGCATTAGGCTCTTCTCCAGTGAGTCCTTCCTTCTCATTAGGTGGCCAAAGTATTTGAGTTTCATCTTCAGGATCTGGCCTTCTAAAGAGCAGTCAGGGTTGATCTCCTCTAGGACTGACCAGTTTGATCACCTTGCAGTCCAAGGGACTCACAGGAGTCTTCTCCAGCACCATAGTTCAAAGGTCTCAATTCTTTGGTGCTCAGCCTTCCTTATGGTCCAACTTTCACAGCCATCCATTGCAACTGGGAAAACCATAGCCTTGACTATTCCCACTTTCGTTGGAAGGATGATGTCTCTGCTTTTTAGTATTCTGTCTAGATTTCCCATAGCTTACCTCCCCAGGAGCAAGCGTCTTTTAATTTCCTAGCTGTAGTCCCCATCTGTGGTGATCTTAGAGCCCAAGATCATCAGAAGCTTTTGTTTTCTTTTAAAAGCTTTTTTTTTTTTTTTTTTTGCTGTTTAAAAAAAAGCCTCTGATGATCAGGCAACTCATCTGGGATCCTCAGAGTCTTTTAAAAGCATCTTTTCTACAACTTCTTCAGCCAAAGAGATTGTAGAAAAATGTTTTTAAAAGGCCCTGATGATCTCAGCTTAGCCGTGTGATCATCAGAGGCTTTTTTAATAATAGTCTGCCTTTTTAACATTTCCCAGACTATCTCGTTTTTCTAGGAGAAGGGTGGGTGCTAACTTCCTACAATAGGAAGCATTAACTAGGGAAATTAGTGGTTAAAAAAATAGCTCCGTAGATCCTGGAAAACAAACACAAAGCTTTAGAAAAATGAGTATAGACCTTGTTTCTCAGACTTAGAACATAAGAAAGGGAATACTCCTTGGCTGTTCCTTTTTGTCAACCTGTGTTTGGTCTACAAAATGTTTAACAAGGCAAAGTTACCTTAGTTCAAGTTAGTGGAGAATCACAGTGGTGGTGCAGCGTGGCTTAACTGAGGATAGAAATGAAGTCCCATTTCCTTGATCGATATGTAGATTCAGAAATAGTTTCTGGACAAACCTGCATAAAAGTTCTTTGCAACATTGCGTGGTGGCGTAGTGATTAGAATGCAGTATTGCAGGCTACTTCTGCTGACTGCCAACTGCCAGAAGTTTGGCAGTTCGAATCTCACCTGCTCAAGGATGACTCAGCCTTCCAACCTTCCGAGGTCAGTAAAATAAGGACCCAGATTGTTGGGGATAATATGCTGACACTATAAACCGCTTAGAGAGGGCTGTCAAGCACTGTGAAGCAGTATATAAGTCCAAGTGCTATTGCTGTTGCTATTTGCTATACCTGACTCTTCTGAATGCTGCACGGAAGGTTGTCTGAAGATGAGAAGCTAAACAAAGCAGTTCCTTCACATTTTTCTCTGAAGTCTTAATTGTCTTCAAAATTGGAAAATAAATTGCATCCATCCTGCCCAAGTCAGGGAAGTATAGTTAAATAAAGAGATGTTTTCTTCCAATTTTTACAGTGCTTGGAAGAAGCAGATAAAAGAAATCACAGCTTGAGCACAGAGGGCTTCAAAATGCCGTAATTCACTTTGCTCGGCGTTGGTGGGAACAATGGTGTTTTGGCTGTCTTTAAGTTATTCAGGGCCAAATTGCTGAGTCTCCCCTTTTGTTGACTTCAATCTGCATTTTTACAGACAACAAATCCTTGGAAGTAACATAATCTAAGTGCTTATGAGTGCTGGTGCTTTTTCCCATCTCTGTGCCTAGCAGTCTTCTTTGGTTGGGACACGGTTTTGCCTCTGTAGGGTCTTGAAAGAAATTCTGCCAGCTGAAATATTAGCTGGCATGAATGGTTCTTTGGCCCAGTTCATCCTGTTTAAGTTGACTGGCCCGTTGGAAGGAAAACATGGTTGAATTACAGAGGTCTTTTGGCTTATACTTTGATGACTTCAGGGCCTGTGAGGGCCATCCTAGAAAATTCTTGACTGGACCTGCAAATAGATAAAAATAAAGGTCTGTATACATTTAAGGTCCTTGCACTAAGATCTTCTCTTCTCTTCTCTTCTCTTCTCTTCTCTTCTCTTCTCTTCTCTTCTCTTCTCTTCTCTTCTCTTCTCTTCTCTTCTCTTCTCCTCTCCTCTCCTCTCCTCTCCTCTCCTCTCCTCTCCTCTCCTCTCCTCTCCTTGTCAGAGTTTGTTGCAAAATCAGATCCAGAAAGCACACACAGGTAAACTGATTCAGCA
Source organism: Masticophis lateralis (assembly GCA_030761175.1). Lineage (NCBI taxonomy): Eukaryota > Metazoa > Chordata > Lepidosauria > Squamata > Colubridae > Masticophis > Masticophis lateralis. Next base: position 7,340,564 of record JAUDYJ010000011.1, read on the forward strand.
GGATTCATTAACTTCTTTATATACATAATAATACATGAAGTAAATGTACAATACCAACAGCAGAGTTTTTCCAACCTGGTAGCAATTACAAGCAAAACACAAGCAGAGTACAGCAGACTAGTTTCAGTTCTCAGTTCAGAGAAGACAAGCCCAGACTTGTTTAGACTTGTTTGCACCTTCAGAGCTCAGGGCTAAGCCAAGCCCGGACTTCTTACTTAAGTTTCTGTTTCTAAACAGTCCCCACTGGTTGACCTTTTACCATGTCTATCCAAAGTCCCCATTGGCTGACAGTTGCTATGCCTATTCATTGGCTGATCTTTTCCAGTCTATGAATATTCATACTCTGACACTCTTCTCTTCTCTTCTCTTCTCTTCTCTTCTCTTCTCTTCTCTTCTCTTCTCTTCTCTTCTCTTCTCTTCTCTTCTCTTCTCTTCTCTTCTCTTCTCTTCTCTTCTTGACTGGTCCAAGGTCATCCAGCTGCTTCAATGCGTAAGCTGGGCCTGGAATCCCAGGTCTCCCAGTTTCTAGTTCAGTGCCTTAACAACTACACCAAATTGACTGTCTAAGTTTCCTTGTTACCTAATTCTGTTTATTATACATTTTCTGTCCTCACACAAAGTGTCTTCATTGGCCAGAGGCAATATCCTTCTGTCGAAGGCATTACGTCCCTTAAACAATAAATTGTGCTTTTGTCCAAATGAGGTCATTGGGACATTTTTGCACATGTAATTGAACTGTCTTTTCTATCTATCACAATGCTCTAAATTTTTAGTGCCCCTATTAACCTCCTGCTCGATCCAATGGGGATAGAAGTCTATTGTTTGTTGGTTTGTTGGTTTGTTTGAAATCAGAGAGGGCTACAAAAATATCCAAGACAGTCCCAAAAGTTTGTATGATTATAATTGCTGCTTTGGACCTGGGATCAGCAGAATCCCTGCAATTCCGATTTATTGATATCTTTGTAGCTGTAAACACTTTTGTAGCATGAATATCTGCGGATTTAAGATGGGAAGGTTACATTTATTTATTTATTTGAATAAAAAGTTTAATATGTCATGAGGATTGTATCTCCAATAGAAAGGTCGGATATTAATAGAAGGAGCAAATCTCCTGTGAAGTTATTTTGAAGGATATACAGCAGCTAGAAGAAAACACTCCTTCCGTAGTGCATAGTTACTGAGGCTAGAAGATGAGACACCTGCAAAAAATAATAATAATAATAATTACTGTAATATAATGTTTTCACAAAAGATATTTTCTTGGGCATTGTGAGGAGAAGAAATGTGAGAGCAGGGACATTGGATCGAATTAACCTTAAGTATGATTTAGTAGGATTCTTTCTGAGCTCTCCAACTTTCTGAACTCTGCCATTCTCTTGAGCTTATTCTAATTTATACTTACCATTATGCTGATAATTCCTTCCAATACCAACAATTTGTTCCGAAGGCAGAAAGATTCAAACGTGAAGTCATATGAAGTCTGCTGTTTAATGCCAGCTTCTTTGAATGCTGAGTGAATCCTGCACATGCTTTAGAACAGGGCTGTCAAACTCAATTTCATTGAAGGCTGCATCTGGGTTTTGTTTGACCTTTGGGGGCCAGGGTGGACATGGCCAGGGGTGGGCACGGCCAGCTCGACGTCACTTGTGTTGGGGGTGCCTGTCGGCCCAAGCTCTCTGCCAGTGAAAATGAGCTCCCAAGCTAGAGATTTTTGGCACCAGATAAAACAATGACTGGAAGACATATTAATCCTAAACATAGAGTTAAAGCCAGAACTTTTTCTATTGGGTATTACAAAGGACAAATATAATAAAGGAACAACATATTTAATGTTGCATATTTTAACAACAGCAAGACTGGCCTTCTCACAAAACTGGAAGAGTAAAGACACACAAACACACACATACACAGACGCCGAAGAAGAGATATTAAACAAGATACTAACTTGTGCTGAAATGGACAGGTTGACTCTAGAACTCAAAAATAAGAACGAAACAGATTATTATGAAATCTGGAATAAAATGTATCATTGGTCAGCGAGGAGGAGGAAGGTTGGGACAAAGGATGATTGACAAGTTGAAAATTTAAAAATCCACTTGCTAGTATTCTGTGACACATAGGAATAGTGTTGATTTCAATATAAACTTTCACAGATGGAAGAAGCTATGTGTTTGAATTGTGATAGACTGTACATATCTGTTGTGGCCCCGTCCTCTGAGCCTATCCCTTTGGAGGAAGGCAACTCTGAGCAGGAGGAAGAGGAGCCAGCCAGATCTCCCAGCCCTCCCCCTCTGGCACCGGCTCAGGTGCCAGCTGAAAGAGAGCCAAGTAGTGGGGAAACAGGTGTCTCAGATGAGAGTGAGGGAGAGACGTCATTCCTGGACGCACGCCAAAGAAGGCGAGAGAAAAGGGTACTGCAGCTGCGGCGTATGAGGAAATCCTGAGTCATTGGATTGGAGTCATAGGATCCATGACTCACTGGACCACACCCAGAAGCATATCTATTTAAGACAGTACAATGGGTCACGAAGTTCGTGACGAACAAAGCTAACTGCACAGCTAAACAAACGGAGCAACCTCGTAGTCTTGGAAGCTGGATGAACGGCAAAGCTACGTAGGTGATTTTCTTGTTTGTGTAAACCAATAAAGTCCTTGGCAGACGGTGTGCATATCGCTGCCAAGGTTGAGATAAGAACTGCAGAGTGTGCCAAGTGAGTCTTAACCCTCGGCTGGCTGTGTTTTTGTGGGTCTCTGAAGGGGGGGGACAGATCATCTTGTTCGTCACCCAAAACTCCATCGTTAACCCACGATGGACCAACAGCTGCAGCAGCAGGTACAGCAGATGCTGGAGGCCAATCAACTTCTGCAACAGCAAGTAGCACAGCTAACTGCACAACTTGCTTTGGGAAATGCTCCTGTAGCAGCTCCACCTGCTCCCCTTCCCCGTCCAAGATGCCCAGTGAACATGCCAGATAAGTTTTCTGGACAGCAGGAAATGTTCCCGGCCTTCTTGGGACAGTGCCAGCTGTACATGGCAATGCGGCCGGAGGATTTTCCGGATGACCGGGTTCGGGTGGCTTTTATTATCAGCTCCCTCTCTGGCACTGCCGCCCGATGGGCCACGCCCCTGTTGCTGCAAGACAGCCCCTTGCTTCTGGACTATCAGGGCTTTTTGCAACACCTGCGCACCATGTTTGAGGACCCCCTCCGGGTGCAGACGGCAGCGAGGCGCATCAAAGACCTCCGCCAAGGCAAGCGCCCCCTGCAGGACTATATTGCGGAGTTCCGATTGCTAGGCCAGGATTCGGCCTGGAATGAGGCGGCGCTGATGGATGCCTTCCAGGACGGCCTCTGCGATGAGATGCAGGACGAGCTGGTTCGGGTGGAGGCGCCACAGACCCTGGACACGCTGGTGACCCAATGCCTGCGCATCGATGCCCGCCTACAACGGCGACGGCCCCGTAGGGCTCTTCCGGAACCACCGACAGTGCCGGCACCCCCGCGTTTCGTACCAACAGCGCCCCGGACCGTACCGCGTTTGGTGGCGACGGCTGAGGAGCCCATGGAGCTCGGAGCAGCCAGACCTCAACTGACGGCCCAGGAGCGGATGCGGAGACGCCAAGGGGGGTTGTGCCTCTATTGCGGCGAGGCTGGACATTTCGCCGCCTCGTGTCCCCGGAAGCGGAGTGGATCGCTCAAGCCTGTTCCGGAGCCTCGGCGTGACCAGCCGGGAAACGGGTCAGGCCTGGCCTAGGGGAAACTCTGGGTCAGGCAGGTGACCATGCCCCGCCGGAGGCGGCGGCTGTGGACTGTGAGCCCCCTCGGCACCTGATTTTGAACACCCGGGTGTTGTTGGCTAACCGGTCGGAGGGGCTCCAGGCGCACGCGCTGGTGGACTCGGGGGCCACCACGAACTTTATGGACCAGGCCTTTGTGGCCCATTACAAGGTTCCCTTGGTTCCAGTGGACCCTCCGTTGAGGGTCGAAACTATTGATGGGCGGGAACTTGTGGCGGGGCCCATCAACTTCGCTACTCAGCCCTTGCGCCTTGCCATTGGGAACCATGAGGAGGCGATCCAGTTTTATGTGACGGCGGACCTGCACTTCCCCTTGGTCCTGGGGATGGCCTGGCTTCGGGCGCACGACCCTCAGGTGGCGTGGTCGAGAAATGCCATCTCGTTCCCCAGCCTGCAGTGTGTCGACCACCTTCGCCACACCTGTGCCGGCCAGGACGTCTCTGCCCCGAACGTCTCCTTGCCTCCGGAGCTGACATCCTTCGCCGACGTGTTCAGCGAGAAGGAGGCGGATCGCTTGCCCCCGCACCGACCCTATGACTGCGCGGTGGACTTGATGCCCAACGCGCCCCTGCCCTCGGGACGCCTGTACTCCATGTCGGAGCCCGAGCTGGCCGCCTTACGGGACTTTCTGGACAAGAACCTGGCCCGTGGGTTCATCCGGCCTTCGACCTCCCCGCTCTCGGCCCCAGTCCTCTTCGTGAAAAAGAAGACGGGGGACTTGCGCCTGTGTTGCGACTACCGGCGCTTGAATGCCATCACGGTACGGAATCGCTATCCCCTGCCGCTGATCCCGGAGCTGATGGAGAGGTTGCGGGAGGCCTCGATTTTCACCAAGCTCGACCTCCGGGGAGCCTACAACCTGGTGCGGATGCGAGAGGGGGACGAGTGGAAGACGGCATTTGGCACCCGATACGGACACTTTGAATATACCGTCATGCCGTTCGGGTTGACCAACGCCCCCGCGGTCTTCCAGCACTTGATGAACGACGTGTTCCGGGACATGCTGGATCGGTTCGTGGTGATCTACCTGGATGATATTTTGATCTATTCCCGGACCCCGGAGAGTCACCTCCAGCATGTCTGCCAGGTCCTGCAGCGCCTGCGGGAGCACCAGCTCTATGCGAAGTTGGAGAAATGTTACTTCTTCCAGACTTCCATAGAGTTCCTCGGGCACATCATCACCCCCGAGGGCATCGCGATGGACCCACACAAGGTGGCGGCCTTGCGCAGTTGGGAACCCCCGCGTCGGGTGAAGGACGTCCAGCGTCTGTTGGGATTCGCCAACTACTACCGGACCTTCATCCCGGGCTTTGCCACCCTGACCGTGCCGTTGACCCAGCTCCTTCGGAAGAAGGTTCCGTTCCAGTGGGGGCCCCCGCAGCAGCAGGCCTTCGAGGTTCTCAAGCAGGCCTTTGTCACGGAGCCGGTCCTGAGGCACCCCGATCCACACCGTCCGTTCGTGGTTGAGACAGACGCGTCCAACGTGGCGATTGGAGCGGTGCTGCTACAGGCTCCGGTGGATGGTGGCACTCTTTTTCCCTGCGCTTACTACTCCCGGAAACTCACTCCTTCCGAGCGCAACTACACCATCTGGGAAAAGGAGTTGCTGGCTATCAAGGCCGCGTTCGAGGCTTGGCGACATCACCTCGAGGGGGCCCGACACCAGGTGGAGGTGCGGACGGACCATCGGAACCTGGAGCACCTCACCACGGCCAGGAATTTGAACCAGCGGCAGATCCGGTGGTCGTTGTTTTTCGCCCGGTTCAACTTCCACGTCACATACATTCCGAGCCACCTCAACCAGAGGGCGGACGCGCTATCCCGTAAGCCGGAATACTTTTGCCCAAAGGACTCCCTTTCCCCCCGGACGGTGCTGCCAGCGGACTCCTTGGCCGCGGTCCAGGAACCGGTGGACCTGCGGACTCAGGTGCTGGAAGCGCAGCGACGGGACGACTGGTCGCAGCAGCGGAGAGCGGACGTCGGCCCCGCGTCCCCATGGACCGTGGAGGAGGGCTTGCTCAGGCACCGGGGTCGGCTGTACGTGCCCACAAGTCCGCTCCGAGCCCTCGTCATGAACCAGTGCCATGACAACCCCGCGGCGGGGCACTTCGGCTTCTTTAAGACCTTGAACCTAGTGACGCGGACTTTTTGGTGGCCTCGGGTACGGCACGACGTGCACGCCTACGTGACGTCCTGTGTGCCATGCCGACAGGCCAAAGCCGCGTCCGGCCCCCCTCCTGGACTCCTCCAGCCGCTGCCGACACCGGAGAGACCGTGGGGAGCCATCTCCATGGACTTCCTGACTGACCTGCCCCTGTCCGCTACGTTCACGACCGTCCTCGTGGTGGTGGATGCGCTCACGAAGATGGCACATTTCATCCCGTGCCGCGGCCTGCCCTCGGCTCGTACCACGGCTCGCCTGTTCCTGCAACACATCTTCCGCCTCCACGGCCTGCCGGACCGGGTGGTTTCGGATCGCGGGGCCCAGTTCACGGCCCGCTTCTGGAAAAGCCTGATGGCTGCGCTGGAGGTGCAGGTGTGCCTGTCGTCGTCACACCACCCGGAGACTGACGGGGGCACGGAGAAGGTCATTGGCATACTGGAGCAGTACCTCCGCTGTTTTGTCAACCAGCAGCAGGACAACTGGGCCGAGTACCTTCCCCTGGCGGAGTTCGCTTTTAACAACTCCCAACATACCTCCACCCAGATGACACCGTTCCATGCCAACGTCGGGTACCATCCACGTTTTTTTCCGTTGACCATCATGGACTCCCCTGTTCCTGAGACCCGGGACTTCCTCTCGGAGCTGCAGGCGGTGCAGCAACTGGTGCGGCGGCAGCTGATCCGGGCGAAAGAGGACTATAAACGGTTCGCCGATCGCGGCCGCCGGGCGACGCCACCGCTGGAAGTTGGAGATCGGGTGTGGCTGTCCACGAAACACCTCCCCACGGACCAGCCGGTGAGGAAACTGGCCCACCGCTTTATCGGTCCCTTCCCCATCGAGGCGGTCATCAACCCGGTGGCCTATCGGTTGACTCTACCCCGCTCCATGCGGCTCCACCCCGTTTTTCATCGGTCCCTCCTGGTCCCTGAGACTCCCACTAGCCGTCTCCGCCGCCCGCCGCCGCCTGCCCCCCCAGCCGCAGCCGACGAGGACGACGCCTCGACGTATGAGGTGGACAGTATTCGGGACTCCCGTTGGCTGAAGGGGCGCTTCCAATACCTCATCGCTTGGAAAGGGTACGGGGCCGAGGATGTCACCTGGGTGGACGCATCTGCCGTTCAGGCCCCTGACCTGGTGCGGACTTTCCACGAACAGTTCCCGTCCCGACCCCATCCCGACCGTCAGACCCGGGGGAAGGGCCCTGCGGTGGGGGATAGTGTTGTGGCCCCGTCCTCTGAGCCTATCCCTTTGGAGGAAGGCAACTCTGAGCAGGAGGAAGAGGAGCCAGCCAGATCTCCCAGCCCTCCCCCTCTGGCACCGGCTCAGGTGCCAGCTGAAAGAGAGCCAAGTAGTGGGGAAACAGGTGTCTCAGATGAGAGTGAGGGAGAGACGTCATTCCTGGACGCACGCCAAAGAAGGCGAGAGAAAAGGGTACTGCAGCTGCGGCGTATGAGGAAATCCTGAGTCATTGGATTGGAGTCATAGGATCCATGACTCACTGGACCACACCCAGAAGCATATCTATTTAAGACAGTACAATGGGTCACGAAGTTCGTGACGAACAAAGCTAACTGCACAGCTAAACAAACGGAGCAACCTCGTAGTCTTGGAAGCTGGATGAACGGCAAAGCTACGTAGGTGATTTTCTTGTTTGTGTAAACCAATAAAGTCCTTGGCAGACGGTGTGCATATCGCTGCCAAGGTTGAGATAAGAACTGCAGAGTGTGCCAAGTGAGTCTTAACCCTCGGCTGGCTGTGTTTTTGTGGGTCTCTGAAGGGGGGGGACAGATCAATATCCATATTGAAGATGCACCATATTTGGTTTAAGGTAAAACTTGATGGAAACGTTTAAACCAGAAAAGTTGCAACATGTCCAATGTTTTTAATGGTATTATTAATAAAAAATGTTTTTTAAAAAAAGGGGGAAAAAAGCAAATGGGCTCCCAAGTTCTGTTTTCAACTGAGATGCTGTTCTGCCCCAGCTCCAGATTCCCAAGGATTATGACACACACCAACAGTCCTTATCAAAGTTATAACATACCAAGAATAAACAAAGTCCAGCAAAGGTTGGCAACCAGCCCAGAAGACAAGATACGATAAAACACCCACTCTTCAAAAATGCTCTTTAATAATTACACATCGTTTCCAGCAAGAAATTACTAACTGCATGCAACTTAAATAGGCTAAGGGAGTGGCCAATTATCTTCAAATCTTACTCTAGAGGACACCTCCTCCTCCTGAGTAGCCGCTCCTGCCTTTTGGCAGTCCTGCATGCTCGAGCATTGAAGAGAGGCTCCTCCACTTCACTCTCTCCACTTGAAGGAGCCTCTGGAGGTTCTGAAGGCCCAGGCTGAGTCTTTGCCTCTGGCACCACATCCTCTTCAGCCACCTCACTGTCCGATGCGAGCGCCGGCTGCACAGGCTGCTGGCGTGACCCCACACCAGCCTCCTCGTCATTGGGATCAGCCATGATCCGCGCAGGCTGCTGGTGGGCCACAACAGATGGCCTCCTGCAACCCTCTGCCAGCAAAATCTGAGCTCAGGAGGTTCGATGGCAGAAGCACCCCCGGCCAGTCCTTTGCTGTTTCCAGGGTAACCCCACAGGCCAGATCTAAGCACCCCACAGGCCAGATTTGGGCCAGCTTTAGAATAAGACTAAAACAGGACAGCACATAATGCTCATTTTATGATTTTTTTTCCCACTGACTTTATTTATTTTATTTTATTAGTCATATTTCTATGCCACCCACTCTCCGAGGACTCTGGGAGGCTACACCAAAGACAGTATACTAAATAGCATATTGCCCCCAACAATCTGGATCCTCAATTTACCCACCTCGAAGGATGGAAGGCTGAGTCAACCTTGAGCCGATGAGATTTGGTCTGCTGATCTGCTGAACTAGCAGTCAGCTGAAATAGCTGCAGTACTGCACTCTAACCACTGCGCTACCTCAGCTCTGTTGTGACTTCCTGACACCCATTTGCAAGGCTATATATCATAAAGATTAAAATGAAGGCATGGAGATTGTTTTAATATCCCATGAGAGATTGTTGTTTTCATTTTATGCCATCTGAACTTTTAATTTCACCTCTCGATCAGAGAGATTAGAAAGGTATACTTTGACTCAAGTGATTCAGATAAGCCTTGTAGGAATGAGAAATCGGGGAAGGCTGTAATGATGCAATATTTTCCATATTAAAAGCACCGGTAAGAAAAGAAAACCCAAGGGGAACAATCATGATGCCCTAAAAATAAAATCTAAAATGTACAGGTAGTCTTGACTTAACAAACACAGTTAGTATTTCTATGTTCAAGAATAAATCTGAAAAATGTTGGAAATGTCATCAGATACCGGGCTCATATTACCATATGTGGTGGACGTGGGTAGAAGCTAAAAGATACTGGACTAAAATCCACACATGGGTTGGAAAAAATGACACAAAAGCATATAGACTTTAAATCAGAATTTTTTTTACTGGGGATGGTACCTGAAATATACAATAGAGAATTGAGATATTTGATTGTGAATGTATTAACAGCGGCTAGAATTGTGTTTGCTAAAAATTGGAAAAATGAGAAAATCCCAACACAAGAAGAAGTTATTAAGAAAATAATGGAATGTGCTGAAATGAGTAAATTGACATTTGAAATTAAAGAACAAGAAGATAAACAATATTCTAAGATATAAGACCTATTTTACCAATGATTTTAGATTAAAAAAAATATGAAAGTGAAATATGATCTTTCTAATATAAGTAATGCAGAATTATATAAAATATAATATAAAGTATAATATATTACTGGAGCGATTTAAGAGGATGAAATGAATGGTAGAATATAAATTAACTCAATTTTAGAATATCTGGTATGAAATGAGGGAAGAAATAGCCATTGTTAAACATATGATTCATCAGGATAATAAATATATGGATAAACATGAATAAGGTAAAGAAGCACAAGACTTATAACCAACTCACACACTGTTTGTATTTATAATTGAAGATTTTTTTGTTTTGTTTTTTTATACTTGTTTAAAAAAATATTTTTTTCAAAAAAAAACCCCCACAGTTTTTCTGTTGCTAAGCAACGTGGCTGTTAAGTGAGTCACATCCAATTTCACCACCTTTTTACCACGGTTGTTAAATGAATCACATGGTGAATCACATGGTTATTATTAAGCAAATCCAGATTTCCCCATTCCCCATTGATTGTCAATCAGGAATCAGGGAAATCAGGAGATTCAAGCAGTTCAAATGAGCATAAAGATTTATGGCAAGCTTAAGCTCTCTTACAAGAATCTGAACTACTAACAGTCAAAGCAAATTGGCGGTAGATAGGGAATTCATGGAAGGACATGTGACCGATGACACGCTTGACTCCTCCCTCCGTTTCAGCCTTGTCATTTCCTACCTTGACCTTGCTTATTGGAAGTTGGCTGGGAAGGTAACAATGGTGATCGCCTGACCCTGGGACACTGCAATTTTCAGAAATACATGCCAGTTGCCAACATGAATTTTCATTACGTGACTTTGGGGGATGCTACAAGAGTCATAAGTGTGAGGACAAGTCACAAGTCACTATTTCAGTGCCATTATATGTTCAACTGGTCACTAAATGAACCATTTTAAGTCAAGGATCACCTGGCTCAGGGATAGACACAACTATCATTCTTTTTTAAAAAAATAAAATTCTAAAATTGGCATTTATTGTATCATGTTCCTTTGCACACCAAATACTAAAAGCAAAAATGGAGTATAATTCTTTAGTTCTTCCTCCACCCTGCCTTCACTGTATATCAGCTCAATTAATGCTGAGGTGTTATTCCTAATTCCATTAGTATTTCACTATTAGACTTGTGTTTACAGAAATATTCTTACAATTCTTAAATTATCTTGGTTCCTTTTTTTCCCCTTGTTTGCTTCTGATTAATTATCTCCTCTGTCGTTAAAAAAGATCAACAAAAAGCAAACAGAAAATAATCACATCTGAATTAAATGTTCTTCGGCAGAACGAGGAAGAGAGGAAGCAAAATTTTATACTTAAATTATGCATAGTTAATAGAAAGGATCGTCCAATTGTCCTCCTGAAGACAGCTTTGAAAGAGTTTGTTCTTTTTGCTTTCTTTACATCTGCAATGATTGCATTTTAAACTTTCTTTGAAAACAGCTTAATTTTGTTTGTTTGTTTTTTTTAAAAAAAAGCTCTTGTATTAAAAATAGAGCTGTCAAATAAATCCTTGTTAAAATAGTTTCCAGAAGATAAATAATTAATGGATTCCTTTCTTTTACCACCCCTAGAGAGCTCATCATTAACCATGAAATAAACTACACAGTTTACTATAAAATGATCAAAGAGGGATTAGGTAAGTATTCAATTTACTGGGAAACTGTTAAAGTATAACTCTGTATTACAGAGAAGCGAACAGACAATGGTACCATGGTTGTAATGGATCAGAAATGTGATAGAAATTCAGTGGGTGTAGCATCATTAATGTTAATTTCACGAGTGTTTAAAATTGCCAAGGGAAACAAATTTGCCAGCATTAAAGCTGATAATGAATAAATAATTGAAATAATTTTATACTTTTTTTAAAAAAAAAAATGTCTCCAACAGTTGTTTTCCCCAGTTCCCTGTTTTCTATGGTCCTCAATTAAAGGAAACAATATATTGTAATATAGAATACCCTTGGCATAAGAAAAAGATCCATAATCATCACAGATCCTTGATTGACTCCATTCCTGGCAGTAAATTCCTGCTATAAAGTGGGGGGGGGGGGGTTGCCCAAAGAACGTTTCAAAGATAAGCACTTTTTATCAAACTGTATAAGCTTGCCTGTCAACTCGCAAAGCATCCCTGGCCCGTTGTCGAGTTGCCATAGGTAAGGAGGATGGGAAACTGATGAAGCAGTATGGCAGCCAAAAACAAAAGCACATTCCAGAACAAGGCTGTCTCCCAGGGTTACCCACCATGGCCGGAGGGGAGTGATCTCTATAACCTGCAAAATTGCACTTGTAGTTGGCAGTTCAGTGGTTCAGGTCAGGTAGGCAGTTAGCGGTTCGAATCCCTAGTGCCGTCTAATGGGATGAGCTCCCATTACTTGTCCCAGCTTCTGCCAACCTAACAGTTCAAAAGTACATAAAAAAATGCAAGTAGAAAAAATAGAAACTACCTTTGGTAGAAAGGTAACAGCATTCCGTGTGCCTTTGGTATTTAGTCATGCCACCCACATGACCACGGAGACATCTTCGGACAGCGCTGGCTCTTCGGCTTTGAAACGGAGATGAGCACTGCCCCCTAGAGTTGGGAATGACTAGCACATATGTGCGAGGGGAACCTTTACCTTTATCTAAGCTTGTAGTGGTATGTGGGAATGTCCTTGGGAAATAGGAGGGAGAGCCACAGACAGGACAATTGGCAAGGCCCACAGAAAAAAAGTGAAGCATGGGAAGCACTTCAGAAGGGACCCTCCCTTCTAGCTTTCCAGAGAATAAAAGGAAAGGAGGAGAGAAATATGTTCAGTCTTGCAAAATTCTATTATGGCAACCTTGGAATAAATATATAGAGTCCTACAAGTAAAGCTTCACCATTAGTAATATTAAAATTTTGTTTTGTTCGTGCAGTTTTCTGAGAAGAAAACTGCAGAGAAGAGCAACAAAGACAATTAGTGTGTAAGCATTCCGACGGATGCCCTAATTAAATCATGAGCCTTGAACCAAGCTTCAAAAGAAATTCAGCTATTTATTAGGAGCTTCATGTTGGCATGTTCCCGAATGAAGCTAGCTCTGACCCTACATAATTTACGCCCCAATCATGACCCCGTTATAACCCTCCCCCGAGGGTGTGTTATCAATCACTTCGCCAACAGAGCAATTTTGCAGGTTGTAGAGACCACTCCCCTCTGGCTGCTGTGGGTAACTCTGAGATTCAGCCTTGAGAGAAATAAGTCTGGAATGTGCATCTGTCTTTGGCTGCCATTCCGTTTCATCGGTTTCCCATCTCCTCTAGCTTATGACAACTTGAGAGCAAGCCAGGGATGCTTTACGAGTTGACATAGTGAACTGAAGGGTTAAACATACAAAGAATGTTTTGCAGGTATTGGGTATGTCTAGTTTAATGAAAAGAAGGACTAGTTTCAGTTTCAGTTTTATTGCATTTATATACCGCTCTTCTCCCGGATGGGACTCAGGGCAGTTTACAGCCATGTTAAAACAATCAGATATAAAAATTAAAACTAATAAAATAATTAAACTGTTTGGCCATAAAATTAAAACCCCTACTAAAAACCCTATTAAAATTTAACACAAATTTAAGTCAGACCGGCTTGGTGAAACAGTAGAGTCTTCAGGGCTCGTCGGAAGGCACGGAAGTCAGGAATCTTTCTTATATCTGGGGGTAGTTCATTCCATAGGGCTGGAGCTCCCACACTAGGGGTGACAAGCTAGCAGTGTTTTAATATTTGAGGGGCTGCCACAAAGGATCAACCTATTCTCCAAAGCACCAGAAGCAGGACAAGAAGCAATGGGTGGAAACTAACCAAGGAGAGAACCAACCTAGAAATAAGGAGAAATTTCTTGATAGTTAGAACAATTAATCAAAATGATTTGCCTCCAGAAATTCTGGGTGCTCCAACACTGGAGGTTTTAAAAGAAGAGATTGGACAATGCTTTGTTTGAAATAGTATAGCATTTCCTATTTGAGCAGGGAGTTGAACTATAAGTCCTCCAAGGTCTCTTCCAACTTTGCTATTCTTGGCAACGGTATTAAAGCGAGGCGGGATATGACATTATCTATAAATAAATACAATACAAAAAAGGAAGAATTGGTGTGAGATTACTTTCACAGTTTTCAAAAACTTTCCACATTTTATTTTATTTTATTTATTTTGTCAAGCATATATAAGATTACAGATAAAGTGTAAACATGATTGTGAATACATGAGATGGTTATGAATAAACAGAGACATTAGGACAGGGTCAATAGGCATCTTGGTGTTAATGCACGCCCCTTACAGATCTCTTAAGAATGGGGTGAGGTCAACAGTAGACAGCTTAAGGTTAAAGTTTTGGGGCTTTGGGGAACAAACCACAGAGTCAGGTAGTGCATTCCAGGCATTGACCACTCTGTTGCTGAAGTCGAATTTTCTGCAATCGAGTTTGGGGCAATTTACCTTAAGTTTGTATCTATTGTGTGCTCGTGTATTATTGTGGTTGAAGCTGAAGTAGTCATTGACAAGTAGAATGTTGTATCAGATAATTTTGTGTATGATGCTTAGGTCAGATCGAAGGTGGCATAATTCTAAATTGTCTAAGCTCAAAATGTGAAACCTGGTGGCATAAGATATTCTGTTGCGAACAGAGGAGTAGAAGACTCTTCTCGTGAAATATCTCTGGACTCTCTCAATTGTATTTATGTCCGATATGCAGTGTGGGTTCCAGACAGATGAGCTGTATTCAAGAATTGGTCTAGCAAATGTTTTGTATGCTCTAGTTAGCAGTACAATATTACCAGAGAAGAAACTACACAAGATTAGGTTAACAACTCTTAATGCCTTTTTGGCAATGTTGTTACAGTGAGCTCTGGCACTTAGATCATTAGAGATGAGTACTCCAAGGTCTTTGACAGAGTGAGGGTCATCTACAAGGTCATGTCCACCCAGCTTGTATTTTATGTTCCGATTTTTTTTTTTGTCAATGTGTAAGACAGAGCATTTGTTGGTTGAGATTTGGAATTGCCAATTGTTTGACCATTCTGACACATAGTCAAAGTCTTTTTGAAGGGTAGCAGCATTGTCGGTAGTGTTGAATAGTTTTACATCATCAGCAAAGAAAACGCACTTGCTATTAATGTGATCACAAAGGTCATTTATGTAAAGTATAAAGAGTGTTAGCCCTAAAACGCTGTTTTGGGGGACACTGTACAGGATTTGATAGAGTTTTTTTTTAAATTAGATTTATATGCCGCCCTTGTCCGAAGACTCAGGGCAGCTTACAATGTGTTAAGCAATAGCCTTCATACTTTTGTATATTTATACAAAGTCAGCTTATTGCCCCCACAAACTGGGTCCTCAATTTACCTACCTTAGAAAGGATGGAAGGCTGAGTCAATCTTGAGCCTGGTGAAACCCGAACTGGTGCAATTGCAGACAGCTGGATGTTAATATCAGGCTTTAGTCTGCTTATTAGCCTGTTGAGCTATCCAGGCTAATAAGCAGTGTTCAGTGTTCTCCAGTATTCAAGTCCTAACCAGGCCCGGACCTTCTTAGCTTCCAAGTCCGAATGCTTGGAACAGTAACCAGAAACTGCCTGCAGATGCTCTCCAAAGCAAATAGGTGGCTTACTTCCTACAGAAACTTTGCATTATTCACACGATAATTTATGGACCATTAATCCTTCACTACAATGCAGATAATCAGCTACGACTTTTTTAGTGGGTAAAAGCCCTGTTCTATTCCTGACCATTAAAGTCTGTTTTACTTTGGGAAAACACACTGTTCAATATCACAAAATTGGCTTCCTTTTCCTTTCCTCGGCTTTTGCTTCCTTTTAACAGTACTTAGGACGATGGCCTGATAAATAAAAATATAATACTTACTATTGGCAGAGCACTTTCTAAACGTACTTTCCATGCCCTATTCTAATAACTTCAACAGCTAGCGGTAAAGAAGACTACTATTCTCTCCAATGACTTGGAGTTACGGAGGCAATGTTGGCCAGTAACGATCATATCGTCTGAAGAATATCATTCTTCATCCAGTCTTAAACCATGAGTACATTCCCATATTCATATAAGCCACAACCAGGGGTGAAATGCTACTGGTTCACATTAATTTGGGAGAACTGGTAGCAAAAAAAAAAAAAAAAAAAAAAAAAGCTACTAGTTCAGGTGAACTGGTAGTTAAAAAGCTACTGGTTCGCCTGAAAATGCGAATAAATGCTACAGGTTCATCCGAACTGGTATTTCTGACGATCAGCTGTGCCAAGCAATTTATATTCCCTAGAAAGCAGGCAATCCTGCTTACTAGCAAATCTAAATTGTGTAGCACAGCTGTTTCTGCCCTCGCTTTTCTACTTACCTTCTTAAGCCTCCTTTTTCTGCATGCAGCCTGCGTTTGGTGCACAGTGTAAATGCGTGCGTAGTGAGCATTTGGTGCGCACTGCACATGCATGCGCACTGCATGTTTGGTGTGCACTGTGCATGCGCGGGAAAAGAAATGGTGGGAAACCGCAGAGGATTTCACCATGGCCACAACCCATGATTTATAAATCACTACTGGGGGTCACATGACATGCTAGAACTAGAAGAGAATCAAACAGTCCACATTGTGCTTCCTCTAATATGTGAATTTAATCATTCTTTGCAATTCGTGGATGGCCTGAGGTTTGAATTGAATTGATAGCTTTAGATAATAGTCACTGATCTATTTTATTTTCCAGTAATGTTTTAAGACAGCTGTCATTGCAACATCCCATGGTAGTCTAGCCTATAAATGAATCATGTGCTAGATCAAGAAAGTCTTCCTTCCATCCTTCCGCTGAAACTAAAACTCATGAAATACAACAGATAATCTACAGAGAGTCATTATTATTCCATTTACAATCTCAGTGTCGAGGCTGACATTTAAAAGACTGCATCTGGACTGATGCTTTCCCTCTGTTATCCCTGGAGAAGGAAAAGACCTAGATTTTTTTTCCCCTTTTCCTTTTTTGGAAAAAGAAATAAGGAACCCAGAAGAAGCAACTGATCATTGACTTAAATAAGAGAGGCAGACAAGGCAAGGAAATCTAATGACAAATCTAAATCTAAGGAAGGGAAGGGAAGGGAAGGGAAGGGAAGGGAAGGGAAGGGAAAGGGAAGGGAAGGGAAGGGAAGGAAGGAAAGAAGGAAGGAAGGAAGGAAGGAAGGAAGGAAGGAAG
>JAUDYJ010000011.1:7362438-7389938 GCA_030761175.1 Masticophis lateralis
CTTGTCCCAGTTTCTGCCAACCTAGCAGTTCGAAAGCACATAAAAAATGCAAGTAGAAAAATAGGGACCACCTTTGATGGGAAGGTAACAGCGTTCCGTGCGCCTTTGGCGTTTAGTCATGCCAGTCACATGACCACAGAGATGTCTTCGGATAGCGCTGGCTCTTTGGCTTTGAAACTGAGATGAGCATCACCCCCTAGAGTCGGGAATGACTAGCACATATGTGTGAGAGGAATCTTTACCTTTTACCTTTATGAAGTGAGCTTTTATGAGTGTGTCAAAAACAATCCAAGAAAAATAGGATATCTGATAAGTTTAGGTAATGTATTTCTAAAAAGTTAATAGAGAAACCTTCTTTCTGTCTTCGGTCCTCCATCCTTTGCCTGATGGGAGCTAATTTATGTAGGCAAGGTGTTGGGTTCCCATAAAAACTTCATTTTGAGAAATAGGCCCCCTGTTTTCTGGGCTATCCTTTTTCAGACAATTATTGAGACTGTAAAACCAGGCTTATCTGATAAGAGGAAGGCCTTTTTCCGAGTTGACAATCCATCATTGGTGGGACCTACTTGTACCATAGCTAGGTTTGCACAACCTAAATTAGACTCCCATTGGTTGTGATTTGTGGTTCAGCCTGTGCGGGAGCTCAAAGTCTAACTTAGCATGCTCCGTTGACAAACCATCATGTTAAGCCACAGTAGGCTTATTGCTAGGGAATGTTATGTAGTCACGACGGCTCCAGAATCTTCACAAAACAGAGAGGATGAACAAAGGAGAAAAGCAGTTTTTTAAAGAAAAAGTACAAACAAACAGCCGGATCAGTGAGTTGCACGAACAATGACAACGCTGGCCAATCGCTTCCCTGTATGGTATTTTCATCCTATATTTCAAAGCTGCGAGCGATATTTCTTCAAGGGAGGCAGCGGTCTGATTTATAGCGAAAAAGCTCTTTCTGCACAAGTCCTGAATTATTCAGTTTGTGCCAGATGGAAATTTCAGGGTGTTCTTTTTTTGCCTCTTTTTGTTGGATAATAACTTTGATCACTATATTGCCAGCCTTCTTAGGTTGGGGTGGGAATGAGGGGATCGTAGTAAATTTCCTTCTGTCATATCTAAGGAGACAGGACTCAAATAAATCTGAACGAAAATGAAGGAAGAAGGGGAGTGGTTGATGATTGCTCCTTATTTAAAAAGAGGTCTCGATTTTGGTGAGTGGAAAACATAAATGGGAGAAACAACATTGCATAGTGCCGTGATGGCGAACTTATGGCACATGTGCCACCTGTGGCACACGGAGCCATATCGGTGGGCACAGGAGTCTTGCCCTAGCTCAGCTCCAGCATGCATACGCATGCCAGCCAGCTGATTTTCAGGCCTTCTGGGGGCATGGGAAATAGGCTGTTTCTGGCCTCCGGGGGCATGGGGAAGACCGTTTTCATCCTCCCCAGGCTCAAAAAAAGCCTCTGGAGCCTGGGGAGGGCGAAAAATGGGCCTACTGAGCCCACTGGGCCATTACATGCCAAAAGTGGGGATAGCGCGGAGGGATCACATGCGTGGGGGCGGGGTCACATTGAATTATGGGTGTGGGCATGCGTGCACATGACCCCTCCATGCTCCCCCCCACTTTTGGAATACGATGGCAAAAAGGTTAGCCATCACTGGTATAGGGAGTACAGAGTCGTCCACTTACAATCAAGGAGAGAAGCAATTTAGAACTAAGGAGAAATTTCCTGACAGTGAGAACAATTAATCAGTGGAAGAACTTGCCTCCAGAAGTTGTGAATGCTCCAACACTGGGAGTTTTTAAGATGTTGGATACCCATTTGTCTAAAGTGGTGTAGGGTTTCCTGCATAAGCAGAGGGTTGGACTAGAAGACCTTGAGGTCCCTTCCCACTCTGTTATTCTGTTCTGTTCTACTCTACTCTACTCTACTCTACTCTACTCTACTCTACTCTACTCTACTCTACTCTACTCTACTCTACTCTACTCTACTCTACTCTATTCTAAATGTATCTGTATTTAGCTTTTTTATTAAAGCATTTGCACCATTGCTATATGCAGGGCCCCATTATATTCCTTACCAAAATAACATTTTTTAGAAAGAGGGAACTGGCAAAGCTTTAATCAAAGCTGGGTTGAATACCATCCAATAAATCCTAATGGTTCCCAACTAACTCTTTTCTATGCCGTGTAAATAAACTATGTTTACATTATTAGCAAATCTGCCCAAGTTTTCTGGTTCAGTTTCTCGATGTCTTACTCCAATTCCTTCCCTTAAACTCACCCGTCTGTATTTTAAACAGACGGCTGAACCCACAAATCTATATATTTTCATGCACATCCCCCTTTAATATGAGTATTATGAGCCACGGTGGCACAGTGGTTAGAGTGCAGTACTGCAGGCTACTTCTGCTGATTGCCGGCTGACTGCAATTTGGCAGTTCAAATCTCACCAGGTTCAAGGCTGACTCAGCCTTCCGTCCTTCCAAGGTCGGTGAAATGAGGAACCAGACTGTTGGGGGCAATAGGCTGACTCTGTAAACTGCTTAGAGAGGGCTGTAAAGCACTGTGAAGCGGTATATAAGTCTACGTGCTATTTGCTACTGCTATTATCAACCATCAACAAGAAAGTCGCCAGAATGGCTAGAATCTCTCTGTGATCGTCCCAAAACAAACTTACACTTTGGAAATTACACTTCCAAATAAATAAATAAATAAATAAAACACCATCACAGCATCTTCAGCCATATTGTGCGCGGGTATGTGCTTTTTCTAGTGGTTTATGGGAGCTCATAAATTGTGGCAGAATAAATCACAGCGTAGCAAAATCTATGATCCCAGCCGTGGAGTGTGGACATCTGCATGAAAGGGAATCTCTGGGCAGAATTCTAGTTCCCTTCCTATCTCAGGATAAAGCTTTACAAGTGGAAAGCTACCCCAAGAGTGTCATCTATTTGTTGTTCCTTAAACGCATAGCGATCACTTTTCTGTCATCTCGCTACCAACGTTGACACATGGCCTTCCATTAATGCATTCATTCTGGGGCTACATTTGCACTTGATCCAAAGGCTGCAGCTGGTGTAGAATGCAATGAACATGTTGCTAAATGGGGACCTGGTTGAACACACATTACACCCCTAATGAAGCAACTGTTGTTGTTGTTTTAGTCGTTCCGTTGCTTCCAAAGCTTTGCGAGCCAACGACCATCATTTTTTCAGGCCTGTCTATCAACAGCTGCTTCCTTCAGTCCTTGCAAACTCCTCTTTGAGTCATCGAATAGATAGATGTAAAAAAAAAAAGAGAGAGAATTTTGCCAGCTTCTTTTTCACTCACCTTTGATTCTATCCAAGCTTCAGGTTCTCCTCCAATAACTCTTCCTGATGTGTCCAAAAATCTCTAAGCTTTAGTTTCGTTATGACTGCTTCCAGTGAACAATTTGCTTTTATCCTCCAGGATTTAATGCTTTGTTCTTCTTGTGGTCCAAATGTTCTCCAGCGCAATTCAAAAGCATTAATTTTTCTTCATCTAGCCATTCTGATGGTCCAGCTTTCATAGCCATATGTTACAACCGAGGAAGCCATGGCTTTAACCATTACTGCTGTCAACACAATGTCTCTTTATTTCACTATTTTGTCCAGATCTTCTCCCAAGTAGGAAAAATCTGTTTATTTTATGGCATAATCCCTAATGAATATATCAGTTTTATATTGCTTTAATTAACAATTTCACTACAAGATGCTTTGAAATGAGGTCTAAGAGAAAGACGGTGTGTAACATATTTAAAGGTGTAAATATATGTAAATTTAAAAAATGAGAACAATGATTTAGTTGAATAAATTCAAAAACTGTTGAATCCTGAAACAGCAGAATTATAAATGAGTGGGGAATTTTTCTTATCCCTGGATATCAATAAGGCTTCTATACCCCGTCACAATGCTTTACAGCCCTCTCTAAGCGGTTTACAGAGTCAGCATATTGCCCCCCACAATCAAGGTCCTCATTTTACCAACTTCAGAAGGATGAAAGGCTGACCCAAACTTGAGCCAGTTAGGATCAAACTGCTGGCAGTTGGCAGAAGTAGCCTGCAATATTGCATTCTAACCACTTCACCACCATAGCTGCCTGCCTACCCGCCTGCCCGCCCGCCCATCCATCCATCATCCATCAATTGCTCTATTGATTGCTCTATCTATCTATCATCTATCAATTGCTCTATCAATTGCTCTATCTATCTATCTATCTATCTATCTATCTATCTATCTATCTGTTGATCTATCTATCTATTGCTCTATCGATTGCTCTATATCTACCTACCTATTGATTGCTGTATCGATTGCTCTATCATCTATCTATCTATCATCTATCAATTGCTCTATATCTATCTACCTACCTACCTGTTGCTCTATTGATTGCTCTATCTATCTATCTATCTATCTATCTATCTATCTATCTATCTATCTATCTATCATCTATCAGTTGCTCTATTTATTTATCTATCTATCTATTGCTCTATTGATTGCTCTATCTATCTATCTATCTATCTATCTATCTATCTATCTATCTATCATCTATCTATCTATCTATCTATCTATCTGATATAGCGCCTTTAGCTTTTGAGGCAAAACTATGCAGAATTATGGGTATTTAATTACAGGAACAGATGTTGAGTTTGATAATATCTCTAAGCGTAAAAATTGCTCTTCAGGTGTTTTATATCTGATCCAAAAATTCCCATCTAATTCCCATCTCCAAAGAAGTTGAAGAATGCTGGAATTTGTTCAGCCTTTTCGATCACTAATGGCATGTACTTCATTGTTTGCTAACAACTTCACGGAGTTATGCATTCTGATGCCGCGTAGTCACACATTGTGATGCAATTTGTTTGCCACAAACATGCATTTCAGAGCTGGCACCCTCATCCAAAGTTGGGAGGTCTTTAGAGGCAATTCAGATATCTAGCGGATCATCATGCACTTGCCTCAATCGGAGAAGTGTTTCCTGCTTCCTCAATTAGCTTAGATTTGTGTTGCATGCTTCTCACCAACGTATTCACATTATGGGGGCTGCAGGAACAATATGCCATCATGCCTCTTTGGTTTCTCACTCCATTAAAATCAGCACATTACTTTCTTAAACTTTCCTAGCTCCTTATCAATCTTTATTTCGCTCTCTTATGTTCAAACATTGCCTGGCTTACTAATAAAAATAGCCCCTTCTGAACAAATTGAGTTGGTTTTCAGCCTGGCAGTGAGTTCCATTAAGTTTAATGCCTTAAGCTATATTTTCATTGCTGTTATAAATACTGTACATATTTGATGCTGTGGCTCTGTGTAGAGTTATCATGACCGTATTCCGTTCATTATTTGGTCCAGATTTTATTTTGTGACTTTTGGCAGATCTTTTGGGCTTGTTTTCTTCCTTCTCCCCTCCTCACTTTGCTTTGTGATAGATGCTGAATCATTGTCATTTAAATATGAGAAATGTTGGTTGACCCAAAAACATTTGCATGGCTGCATCTGCTTGCCAGAAGCTTTGGATATGGGGACAGAAGTAGGCTGAATTTTTGGAAAGATTTTTTCCCCCCTGAAAGTTATGTTTTTCTGACATTACCTAAACCAGAAGGCAAGGGAAGGTATTGGGAACTGTCAGCTAGGCTAAAAGGAGTGATTAAGGGGGTGGGTGGGATAGCCTTGAGAACTTTCACTGCTGAAAGAGGAATAAATAGAAATAGCAATAGCACTTAGACTTATATACCACTTCATAGTGCTTTTACAGCCCTTTCTAAGTGGTTTACAGAGTCAGCCTCTTGCCCTCAACAAACTGGGTCCTCATTTTACCCACTTCGGAAGTACGGAAGGCTGAGTCAACCTTGAACAATGAGATTTGAACTGGCGAACTGCAGCTAGCAGTCAGCTGAAGTAGCCTGCAGTACTGCATTCTAACCACAGCACCACCTAAAGCTCATATCACCACCCCAAGATCCATGAGACCTTATCGGGTTGGTCCCAGGGGATGGCAAGTACTGATGGGAGATTGCTGTAATATAGGTAGAAGACAATAAAGTTGCTGAATTAAGCTATTCACAAGTGGCTCTGGTTGCTTGCAGAAGGGAAGGGAAGGGAAGGGAAGGGAAGGGAAGGGAAGGGAAGGGAAGGGAAGGGAAGGGAAGGGAAGGGAAGGGAAGGGCTACTCTTTATAACAATGTCAGCATTAGAGTAAATGCAGCTTACTGCATTTAATGCATTACTCTAGTGCTGACAAATAACTCACATTGTTTTTGATGAACCTGCAAGATTCTACTCTTGGATGAACACCACATCGAGTTTTGGTCACCATATTATAAAAATGATGTTGAGACTCTGGAAAGAGTACAGAGAAGCAACACAGATGATTAGGGGACTGGAGGCTAAAACATATGAAGAATGGCTGCAGGAACTGGGTGTGTCTTGTTTGATGAAAAGAAGGACTATAGGAGACATGATAGCAGTGTTCCAATATCTCAGGGGCTGCCACAAAGAAGAGGGAGTCAAGCTATTCTCCAAAGCACCTGAAGGCAGGACAAGAAACAATGGATGGAAACTAATGAAGGAGAGAAGCAACACAGAAATATGAAGAGATTTCCTAACGGTGAGAACAATTAACCCATTAAATGGCTTGCCTTCAGATGTTGTAGGCATTCCAACACTGGAGGATTTTAAGAAGAGACTGGACTGCCATTTATCTGACATGGTGTAGGGTCTCCTGCTTGAGTAGGGGGTTGGACTAGAAGACCTCCAAGGTGCCTTCCAACTCTGTTATTCTGTATTTTGTACACATTACATAGACTGATGTTAGACTTTTTTGGAATCCATTGCCAATGAACTCCCCATTTCTTTTCTTTTACATGTGTAGTCAGAGAAACAGAAATTGTGCTCTCCAAAGTGCCATTTTGGATGGTGATACCTGTTATGGAATGCAGAAACTCACAATGTGTCAGGGTTCCAAGTAATAGATCCATATCTAGCCAACCTCCTCAAAGGATAGCTTTATTGGAAATATCATATTGGCACATGTCTGGTGAAAACCGACTCTGAAGGGTCCCACAGTTTTCACCTAATTAAAAGTAAAAGGTTTTCCTTCAACCCCAAACAATCAGTCACATGGCCCAATCAAGGTGCTGTCTATCAGCCTGGTCACATCACTCTTCCTTTCTCCGGACAGGTGTGTTGTGGCCCACTGGCAGCCAGCGGAGCTGGCAGCAGAATCAGATAGTGAGGAGGTTGAGGAGGAACATGGGCCAGTCCTGGAGGCTGGGGAAAGCTCGGATGAGGGCTTTGTGTCACAGGCAGAAAGGGAGCTAGGCAACAATGAGGCAGAGGAACTGCTGGAGCCTGTTCCCAATGTGTGCATGCGCAGAACTGCCAGAAGACAAGAACAACTAAGAAAGCAGGGTCAACTTGGGAGTAAAGCCACACTTTGGAGGTGATTGGCCCCTCCCATAGGAAACAAAAGAGTAGCGAACGGGGAATGGGCTTTTGCAGGAAACAATTTGTTTGGTAAGTCGGTTCCAGAGTGGAAAGTTTTGTTCGTGACTCTGAGAGACTCTGTGCCAAGTTTTGCCTTACACTGCGTTTGGAAACTAGTTATCTGGCAGTTTCCCCAGTTAAGGTGTGTTGATAAATATTCCTCTGAAACACTGTTTGCCAAGCCTTGCTGGCTGTGAATGAAAGGAATTCACAGTCGTGTAAATAGAAGGGGCTTTGCCAGGACCTAGTCTCTGCTTCATGCTCTTTAAGGAAGCCTAGGTCAGAACAAGGGGTGAGAATGTATTTGGTTCCCAAGAGAAAGTATTTTATTTTGACTACACAACCTCAGCTATCTCTAATCCCCCCTCCCTATCCCTCATAGCTCCAGTGTGGCAGCACTGAAGCTCTAAGATGGCTTCAGTCAGGCCAGCTTCAGGGTTGACACAATGATGTTATTAATATATAGATGGATAACAAGACAGACACAGACTTCAGAAGTTAATTAGAACTGCAGAAAAAACAATTATTACCAACCTGCCTTCCACTGAGGAAATGTATACTGCACGAGTCAAAAAGAGGGCTGTGACAATATTTACAGACCCCTCACATCCTGGACATAAACTGTTTCAACTCCTACCCTCAAAATGATGATATAGAGGACTGCACACCAGAACAACTAGACACAAGGACAGTTTTTTCCTGAATTCCATCACTCTGCTAAAAAAATAATTCCCTCAACACTGACAAACTATTCACTAAGTCTGCACTACTATTAATGTTCTCATCATTCCTATCACCCATCTCCTCTCACTTATGGCTGCATGACTGTAACTTTGTTGCTTGTATCCTTACAATTTAAATTGACTGTTTCCTAATATGATTTGATCGCATATTTGTACCCTATGACTATCATTAAGTGTTGTACCTTATGATTCTTGATGAACATTTCTTTTATGTACACTGAGAGCGTATGCACCAAGACAAATTCCTTGTGTGTCCAATCACACATGGCCAATAAAGAATTCTGTTCTGTTCTGTTTTATTTTATTTATTTATTAGTTCGATTTATATGCCACCCTTCTCTGGAGACACAGGGTGGCTTACAATGCATTAAGCAACAGCCTTCATACTTTTGTATATACCTACTTAGTAGGGCTTTCGCCCCCCCCCCCAAGCATTTTTGTTTTTTATTCAAAGTCAGCTTATTGTCCCCACAATCTGGGTCCTCATTTTACCTACCTCGAAAGAATGGAAGGCTGAGTCAACCTTGAGCCTGGTGAGATTTGAACGTGCAGTAATTGTAGGCAGCTGGCAACTTAAGTGCTACTTTAACAGTACTTAGTCCACTGTGCCACCAGGCTCTTCTGGTTCTGTTCTGTTCTGTTCTGTTCCGTTTTATAACCCTCACGGTCCTAGCAAAGCAAATAATTGGATTCTCTTTTACCATTTTCTCATGATCACTTGTGCAAATTTCTGTTTTTAAATTCTAGCTTCGTTGTTTATTATTGTTGTTGTTGTTATTATTATTATTATTATTATTATTATTATTATTATTATTATTATTATTATTATATTATTAAGAACAGAGACCAACCAGTTACTAGATGTTTTCATTCGGTTAATATTATTTTTCTGACCTAGCTAACTTGTGTGGATGCAGATTGGCAAACATTGCTTAGAACACAGCTGTTTCCATCTTCTCTTTAAATCTTCTAACACCCAAAGTCATCTTAGGCTGATTAAATCGAGAGCAAAACTGAATCTGGGTCGGAGATATACCCATGTCTTGCATTCATACATTTGCATTGCAATGTCTGATAATCCAAATCTCTCTATAATTATATTTTTGCTCTGGGCTGCATTTGTTTCCTGGAAGTTGCTTTAAAAGTTATTTTCAAAGCAGCTTTCGCTCTATAGTGCAGACAGAACCTTAACAGTGATTTTATCTGCAGACTAACACAAACCTTCAGGGGTTTTTGGATGATTAAGTTTTGTTTTGTTTTTAAAGTAGAGATTTCTAAAATTATCTTCATTTTTTTTTAAAAAAATCTTGCAATGGAGCAGAGTTGCCAGTAATCAGTAATCTTTAAGTGAAGGGAATGAACAAAGGAACAATCAATAGCTTTGGATGGATAGATTGGGTTGATTTTTAGAAATCATATAGATAGATTATCTCCAGGAAAGTCTGTCCCCATCCTGGAGAATCTTCCAATGGTAATCTGTCTCTGAAGTTCAAATCCTCCCATGGTTCACACAATCCTACTATAATTAAGTCTACGGAGTCTTTGGTGTTCTCTGAGCTTGTGTCAGGATTCCAAGTAACACCCTCAATGAAAGAAGACTCCAAGGCTTGAAGTTCTTCAAAGTTCCATTTTATTAGAGATGTCATATTGGCACATCTGGGAAAACCTGAATCTGAAAGCTTCCAGGTTTTCCCCATGCAAAAGAAAGTCCAAGTTCCTGCCCAGCACCCACATGTCCATCACATGGTCCAATCAAAGCAGTGTCCCAAATGGAGAGGCCTCCCCATTTCATCCATCCTGGGGTAGGGCAAGATGTCCTTGACTCTCTAAGAAAGGAATGTTATTATGACTATATGTTCTTCCTCAGCCTCATCGCTATCTGACTCCACTGCCAACTCTGCAGGCTGGTAGGGGACCACAACACAGTGATGGGATTCAGCCGGTTTGCACTGTTTCAGGTGAACCTTGTTAAATCACACACACACTCTCTCAAAGTGCTCTCAAAGTGGATCCTGGGTGCTGCACTGCACTGCAATGGAGAAATGGGCAACAGAACGGCCGGCATGAGGGAAGGAGAAAGCCACTTCCCCTCTTTCTTCTCCCTGCTCCTCCTTCTCTCCTCATGCCGGCCACTCCGTTTCCCACTTCTCCATTGCAGTACAATGCTCAGGATCAACTTTGAGAACAGCGGGTGGGTAATTGAACAACCAGTTTGCCCAGGGTCAGGTTGGCTATCGCGGGAGGCTCTGGAGGAGCTGGAGGATGGGAATAGGCCAAGCCTCCCACGAACGACAGCCAACCTGACCCTGGGTGAACCGATTGTTAAATTATTTGAATCCCACCACTGGGGACATCCTATACAAACAAACATTTAATCTGATTTGCAAATGATAGGCCTATTTCTATGGATAAAGATCATAAACATTAATTGTAAGCATGCAGAATGGGCATGTTGAAAAAGCTAAAGAGACAGTCCTTTAATCTCCATTTCTTGCTAATCCTTGCCTTTCTTATATATAGAAAAGGTTAATAGGTTCATGAACTCAGAAAAGGCCTTATCAAAGGGGGGGGGGAAGTGAGAGGGAAATGCCAAGAGGAAATGATTTAATTAGACTTTCTCCATTCTTGGACAGCTGCATTTAAGTCGTAAAATAATAATTTACATATTCTATGGAAATGTTAAGCTGTGATAATGCAATCAGTGTAGACTCCAAGCTATGATTTAATCTTTAGCATTTTAATTACAGATCTTATAAATCATTTTTTTTCTACCTCCTTTAAAAGTTCAGCATGGCTTGTGTTCAAAGGTGTTAATATTTGATATAATTTATTGTAGAAGAGAAAACTCTGTTGCCACTTACATATGATTATTTTCTTTGATAGTAATTAGTTCCTTCTTTTAAAAGTTGATTTATGCATCTTATTACAAAGTAGACTTAAAAGATGTCCCTTTCCTATCTTTGAAATATGACTGGGAGAGATTAAGTGAATTTATAATATATAGCACGCTAAGCTTGATTAATTTTAGTTTGGCTATTTTTACCTCTGACTGAGCATATTGTACAAACCCAGAAAATGGGTTAATTCACTAATCAACTTAAGCGTATTGTGTAATTTTAACCAATCAAGTCTACGGTTGTTAAATAAATCTGTAAAATCCATTTATCTTTCACTATTTTGCATATAACATACAGTTGTGAGAGGAAGTTAGACTGTATCCAAACTGTGAGCTTAATTAATAGAAGTGGCATAGTAACTCAGCAGTTGTTCAACAGCTCCTTGTTTGGCATTATTATTTTGGAAATCTTTGCAATCTACAGTCTTTCAATAGAATAAAATATGTGCAGAGGGAAGGTTTTAAACAGACAAGAATGAATGCTTTAATTCCATCATGGAGACACTCAACAATAAGTAAATCATGACAAATCCAACCAATGGATGAGAAGAGATTAAGCCATCTACTTCAAAAGACATTATGGTGTGTTTACTTGTAAAGACATCTTATGCTGATTGAAATTGTTGTGTAACTTCTATGCTGGTCTATAATCATAATAAAAGGAGCATGGTGGCATGTTTAGTATTGTGGCCTGCCAGCGGCCAGCGGAGTTGGTGGATGACTCAGACAGTGAGGAGGTTGGGGAAGAACATGGGCCAGTCCTGGAGTCTGGAGAAGGCTCTGATGAGTGCTCTGTGTTGGAGGCAGAGATGGAGCTAGGGCCGCCTGGCAGTTGTCAGCTGTCTTCAGAGTCAGACATCAGTGGGGCAGAAGAACAGCTAGAGCCTGTTCCCAGTGTGTGCATGAACAGAGCTGCCAGGAGAAGGGAACAGCTAAAGAACAAGGGTCGACTTAGGAGTAAAGGTACAGGTGGATGGCGAATGGCCCCTCCCATAGGGAATAAAGAGAAGCAAAAGGGGAGGGGAGTTTGCAGGAGAAAATTAGTTCAATTCCATTTAGGTGAAGATCTATTCCTGACTTCTTGCCAAATAATTGTTGCTCCAACGTGGCATTTGGAAGATATCCACCTAGCAACTCTCCAAGCCTGATTAAGTTCTGTAGTTGTGAAATCTCATGAAAGACTGTTTGTTGGGACTTTGCTGGAGAGGAATTTCCCTTTAACCTAAATAAAAAAGTTTTTATTGAGACGAGGAGTCTGCTTCATGCTCTTGGGAAGCCTAGGTCAGAACAGTTAGCATGCTGGGTTGGAGGTTAGCAAGCCCACGTTCGCGACCTGAGTGCTGCTGTAAGGGTGGGGTAAGCTCCTGTCCTTTGCTCCAACTCCTTCCAAGGACCTGAAAGGAGCTCCTAATTGACTATCTCCAAGGCAATGGTGATGTCACCAGCTAATCCTTTCAACCCAGAAGCATCTCAATGCTTTGTCTGAAGAGATTAACTAGATCCCTTTCAGATTAGTTTCAGATCTGGAGTTGAGAAGGGATCTGGTGTTGCAGCAGAATTGGATGGCGGGACTGTAACCTTCCTACTAGTCCTTTCAGAAGCACTAGAGACCATTCAATCATGGTAACATCTTAGACAGCCTGCAAGGGTTGAGAGACACTGGTTCCTATTTGGGTGCTCCATCATTGGAGGTTTTTAAGAAGAGATTGGACAGCCATTTTAATACCACTCTATAATGCCTTGGTAAGGCCACACTTGGAATACTGCATTCAGTTTTGGTCACCACAATGTAAAAAAGATGTGGAGACTCTAGAAAGAGTGCAGAGAAGAGCAACCAAGAGGATTAGGGGACTGGAGGCTAAAACACATGAAGAACGGTTGCAGGAACTGGGTATGTCTAGTTTGATGAAAAGAAGGAATAGGGGAGACATGATAGCAGTCTTCCAATATCTCAGGGGCTGCCACAAAGAAGAGGGAGTCAAGCTATTCTCCAAAGCACCTGAGGGTAGAACAAGAAGCAATGGGTGGAAATTACTCAAGGAGAGAAGTAACTTAGAACTAAGGAGAAATTTCCTGACAGTGAGAACAATGAATCAGTGGAACAACTTGCCTCCAGAAGTTGTGAATGCTCCAACACTGGAAGTTTTTAAGAAGAGATTGGATAACCATTTGTCTGAAGTGGTGTAGGGTTTCCTGCCTAAGCAGGGGGTTGGACTAGAAGGCTTCCAAGGTCCCTTCCAACTCTGTTATTCTGTTAATTCACAGCAATGGGGAATGTGTAACTTCCTGTGTTTTTTTCTTTCTTTCTATCCACTCACTTCTACAGATATGTTCAGTAATCTGCAAATTACTCTTTTATGCCTTTTACCTGGACTCCAAAAAAATGTGATGACTTAATTGGAGAACTATCTGTCTCCATCTAGTAGCTACCAAGATTTTGGCAGCTTAGATCTCATAACGGTAAGACAAGCTGTTAATTCGTTCTGTTCCCAATGAGGTTAAACCATAAGGTTTAACAAGGGGGGGGGGGACCCTGCCCGTCCAGTGGGATTTGCACATCCTAAAATGTTGTAATTATAATAGATAATTACTTTCCAAGGACTCCATAGCTTCCACTCTTTAATGCTACGTGCAATACTGAAGCTCTTAGCAAATCAGATACGGGATTTTCTTTATTTAAGAATAGTTTTATTTTCAGCTCTAAGACCCAAACTTTGCCAAAGGTTTATTCCATTTTAGAAGCCCCAGACATTTGCAGCATTCTACCTGTCTGATATATATTTTTGCCACCAAAAAAGGCACCAGGTCTTATTTTTGAGGTGTGTGGGAGGGTGTCTTCCATTGACTCACCTCACTTGTGCTTGTCACCCCTTCCTTTTCACTGTCAGAGGCCTTCAGGAACTTCTTCGGCTTCAGATAGTTGCAGCCAGGCCTCTCACACCTCAGCCCATTTCTTCTGCCACCTGCAAGGCTTTCCTGAAGGCCTCTGCAGCTGATAACAGAGCTCTGGATATCAGCTGTTATCAGCTACAGAGGTCTTGCCTTGCCGGCTGCAGAAGAAATGGGCTGAGGTGTGCGAGGACTGGCTACAACTATCCAAGATAAGTAGTAAGGCAGCTCCATCCCGCCATCCCCACCCTAGCTTAATTTTTACTTGTGCACCCTGGAGTGGGCAGGGTCTTAATCATGGCTTTTTTTTAAAAAAAAATATTTTTTTAAAAAAATTAATTTATATGCCGCCCTTCTCTGGAGACTCAGGGCGGCTTACAATGCGTCAAGCAATAGCCTTCATACTTTTGTATATACCTGCTTAGTAGGGCTTTCGGGGCCCCCTAAGTGGTGTTCTTTTTTATACAAAGTCAGCTTATTGCCCCCACAATCCGGGTCCTCATTTTACCAACCTCGGAAGGATGGAAGGCTGAGTCAACCTTGAGCCTGGGGAGATTCGAACTTGCAGTAATTGCAGGCAGCTGGTGTCACTTTAACACCACTTAAACTGCTGCTTAAGTTGCTGCGCCACCAGGCTCTTATCTTATTTTAGGGCTTATATTGGGCACACATGTAAAAATCAAGCTAGGACTTACTGAGTAGGTCTATTTTCAGAGAAACACGGTATATTCTGTCAGGAGAGGGGCATATATAAATATAGGTTCTATGTCTCTCTCTACCCTCTGAGAATTGTGATTCAACAACCAACTATTGTGGATAAAGAAAAAAAAAACTTGGTGGTGCAGCGGACTAAAGTGCTGTTAAATAGCACCAGCTGCCTGCAATTACTGCAAGTTCAAATCTCACCAGGCTCAAGGTTGACTCAGCCTTCCATCCTTCCGAGGTAGGTAAAATGAGGACCCGGATTGTGGGGGCAATAAACTGACTTTGTATAAAAAAGAACACAACTTAGGTGGGGGGCTGAAAGCCCTACTAAGCAGGTATATACAAAAGTATGAAGGTTACTGCTTAACACATTGTAAGCCGCCCTGAGTCTCCGGAGAAGGGCAGCATATAAATCGAATAAATAAATACAATAAGAACAAAAATAACAACCCTGAGCACTGTGGTTTTCACTTTCGGAACACATATTTTTTTTAAAAAGGCAGCAAAGAACATTTCCTATTTTCCTTAATCTGGCAAATGTTGTAAGCAGAATAGTAAAGAGAAGGACAACAATTTATTTTATCTAGTTGAAGGAGACTATCAGGAAAAGTGTGAGACTGAGATTTCAGCCTTTGATGACTGCTGCATTATGGTAAAGAGGTAATTTTTCAGAGCAGCTATAAATCTAGAATTTCATTATGAAAAGAAAGGAGCGGTCTGATTTAAAATCAGTAACCTAGACAGGTCCTCTGAAAATACTATCTCTAATATTCACATTTTGTTTGGTTTGTTAGAACAAACCGACCAACAAACAGAAGGTAGATCTTCTGTGATCTGCCAATCAGATGCCCATGGGGCATCCAAGTGAATTAATATTGGCATTTTGTGTTCGGCGTGAGGGCTGAAGAGGGAGTCAAGCTATTCTCCAAAGCACCTGAAGCCAGGACAAGAAGCAATGGGTGGAAACTAATCAAGGAGAGAAGCAATTTAGAACTGAGGAGAAATTTCCTGACAGTTAGAACAATTAATCAGTGAAACAACTTGCCTCCAGAAGTTGTGAATGCTCCAACACCGGAAGTTTTTAAGAAGAGTTTGGATGACCATTTGTCTGAAATAGTGTAAGGATTCCTGTCTAAGCAGGGGGTTGGACTAGAAGACCTCCAAGGTCCCTTCCAACTCTGTTATTCTATATTCTATAAATGATGAACCAAAAATAATAACAACAAAAAATTAATTTAATAGCATCTTCTGCAGGCAAGCCCTTCACTAAACAAGGATGCATGTTTCCCTTTCCCATTTTTCTTTCCTTTCTTTGTTAACTTCAGTGCAAAGATAATAATAATAATAATAATAATAATAATAATAATAATAATAATAATAATAATAATAATAATAATAATAATAATAATAATAATATCCCACAAAGGCAGATTTTCATTGTCTTGGATGGACAAATAGTTTCCTAGCCATGCATTTAGACGAAGAGGACATGGCAATGCTTTTAGCAACTTGAAATGAGACTTTAACCTTTTGTGCAGACAAATACCTGAACATTGGTTACAAAAAGCAGATTATCTCCGCAGAGAGAACAATTAAACATGGATAGCAGGTAAACAGTATTAAATTTAACCGTTTATATATGTTAAATGCCCGGAGTACACTTCTTTATAATATGGTCAGGGAAGGCACAAATAAAACAACTCTGAATGCCCATTGCCATTACTCTAAACATTTTCCACACTGGTGGAGACTACAATATACCTAATGAAGCTCTTTGAAGCTGAGGTAATGTCTTAATTATTACATGGGCTCAAGCGTATCCTTTTTAAGGCTAATAAAAAGATGTGTGGCATATTTAGCGGTGCAATCAGAATAGTTTTTTAAAAAACTATTTCACTCTTCCAGATTATCTATAAAATAATATTCAGTCCAGAGGCTTATAAATGAGGTAAGACTAAAGCCCTGTTTTAAGAAATTAGTTATTTCCCATCCCAAACCTTGGATTATTTTGGTACTGTTGGGAGAAATATCCATCTAGTTCAGTTCCAAAGGGGGAGAAAGGCACCGGAAACATGGAGGCTGATTGGAAAGATGGTTTAATGATGAAGCAGAATCACCGAGCACATGATATGGGCTGAGCACATGGAGTTGAGAATGAGGGGTATTTATACCTTCTCTTGGGCTTTGAACTTGAGCTTCCTGTTCCTGTGCAAGCATATGTATTCTATTGGCTATTGTCAGATTCCTATGGGGTCAGGTTTGTCTGAGCTCCCAGGCTTGGTTGAAGTTTGCTGGGTGATGCAATGTCTTTAGGAGATTGTGCCATGTGGTGAGCTCTGCTGCTAGATGGATTAATCCAGTGGTGGGATTCAGCCAGTTTGCACCACTTTGGGAGAACCGATTGTTAGCAGTTGGGAGAACCTGTTGTTGAGCAGTTTGGCAAACTGGTTGTTGGAAGAAATTGTTAGGGCAGAGAACCAGTTGTTAAATTACTTGAATCCCACTACTGGATTAAACCCATTATGTCCTGGAGAATCATGTCTTAATCCCATTACCTTGGAGCTGAAGGTCTTTTGTCTTGTAGATAGGATGGCCCAGTCTTTCTTAAATGGGCCATTCTTAAATATCTGCTGGGGGCAGGGAACTGGGGCTGAGTTTCTGTCTCCCTTAAGATTTCTATTTCTTTTTTAGGGGAAATATAATATTCTGCCTTTTTAAATATTTCTCAAAATATTTCATTCTTCTAGGTGGGGTGACTTCCCTCAGTACACTGAAACATATGGAGTAGCTTTCACTTTGTCTGGAAGACAATGTTAACACCATTCTATGGGTTTGCATCTTACTCAATCAATATTAGCCTCGACGGTACTGGCTTTTCATAAGGCCCTGCAGATGTGACTATCACTGGGCTTGGGGATCCAGATGTGGTATAGAGCCCATTCATGTTGACTCCTTCAAATATTTTTGTAATTTGCCTGCTGAATTTGTTTTATAGTTTGTAATATGGTTTGAACATCATTTCAGTCACCCATCCAGCTTTCATGGTTAAGATTGGTCTTGTACTCATCAACACTTGCTTTCTGGCCTGGCTGCTGTAACTACTAGATCAAATTGGCTCTTTTCCCTTCCCTTCCCTTCCCTTCCCTTCCCTTCCCTTCCCTTCCCTTCCCTTCCCTTCCCTTCCATTGCCCCAGCTCAGCTCTACTGTGCATGTGCCTCCCGCTGGCCAGATGATTTTCGGGTCTCTGCCATGCATGCATGGGGGAGGCACATGCAGGAGGCATGCATGCATGCTCGGGGGTGGGACACACAGGTGGGGAAGGTCACACATACATTGCATTATGGGTACGGGTGCGTGTGAGTGCTGTTGCATGCGGGCCCGAGCGTTTTTGGCAAAAGGTTAGCCATCACTGGCACAGAGCATCTAACAATTGGCTCGATTCACCCATTGTATAAGCCTCAGACCTTGACTGATAAAACACAACCCTTGATACCACATGCTAAAATCAAGAAAAATCGCCCTATGACTTTAACGCATTATGAAATGCACTTATACTGTATCATTGAATTAAAAAGAACAAAAGAAAGTGCAAACCATTGTGCACTATTTCTGACACTGCTACATTTCTCTCCTCTTACAGACGTTAGAAACATTCATTTTCATCGCCTACTCGCATCAAACGTTAGCAGCCCTCTGAGCGGGCAAAAACCAGAAAGATATAAATTGACAAGAGTCACTTTCCAAAAATAATGCAGAGGAAAGATATTGGGCCACTAAAATATTTCCCGGACAAGTCATTGATAGAAACACTGAACTATGGAGTAGCTGATGAGTTATGAGGCTCACCAGTCTCACTTTCATTTCGAAGAGGTGCCAGCTCTATCAGTCAGCAATAATCAGAGATCTCATTATTGGGGAATTTCTGCGACCCATGTTTTTTTTTTTGGTGTCGCCTTCCTTTTCAACTCCTCAGAACTTCTCAGTCATCATATCTGCCCAGAGGAAAATGTCTGAGGATCATGGATTCTCCTTTTTCATTTTGATAACCAGGCAGGGCAAATTGATGAGGTCACAGCTAGCTGGCTCCATCCAAACAAAGCTGTTAACAATTTTTTTTGGCAGGAGTCCTTATTAAAGAGCATTCGTCTCCGGCGAAGCGTAGGCCAAGGCAATGGGATGATATCCGTGATGAATTAGGCTATTCTTCAAGACAAGAGCCCTAATCCAGAATGTTATATTCCACCCGCAAAATACTTTTCTTCTGAGTGATACAGCAGCTGTGGGACTTGCTGTAAGGACTCTCCTCCTTGACCAAACCATGAAGGGGTAGACTTGGAGTGGTTGATCCAAGATCACTTTCTGATGAATTGATGTCTCTGAGTTCCTCTCGAATGAGAATTCCTCTAATTTCAGGCTGATACGTGGTGCTCCTTTGAAATGCCAATGGGTTGTTCAACCATCTTCCAATTTGTACCCGTCGGTTGGTAAGTTGCTGCCCTTATTAGATCTCAGCAATAACTTTGCCATCCCTTGTTCCGCTCCTTTTCAACCATTCTTACCTCATTATGACTGATTCAGAAGAATCCTTTTCTTTTTCATAAAAGAGAGTAATCTCGGAAGCACTCGAGCTAAATATGAGGCACAGCTAAGAAGGTTGAAATTAGCCCTGATTTATTTTGCAAATCTTACTGAAATGCTTTTTTTTTTTTTAGCTTTCTTCATAAATTGTTGGTTGAGCAAAAAGATGACATTCTTCTTAAACCAATAGGTTTAATGCCCTTGAAGTGATGTCCTGGTGCCTGGAGGCCATGGGGAGAAACAGGCTTTGACTCAACCCTTCCAAGACTGAGTGGCTTTGGCTTCCGGCATCCCGATATAGCCAGTTGACGCCATTGCTGCCTATTGGGGATGAGTCATTGGCCCCCACGGAGAGGGCTCGCAACTTGGGCGTCCTCCTGGATGCACGGCTGTCTTTAGAAGTGCATATGATGGCCGTGGCCAGGGGGGCTTTTCATCAGGTTCGCCTGATTCATTAATTGTGTCCCTATCTGGATCGGGACTCCTTACACACAGTCACTCAGGCACTCGTCACTTCCCGCCTGGACTATTGTAATGCTCTCTGGGGGAAGCTGTTTTCACCCTCCTGGAGGCTCGAGGAAAGCTTCTGGAGCCTGGGGAGGATGAAAAACGGGCCTCCTGGAAGTTCCAGAAGTCTGGAAACAGGCTCGTTTCCAGCCTCCAGAGGGTCTCTGGAGCCAGGGGGAGGACATTTTTGCCCTCCTGGAGGCTCGCAGAAAACCTCTGGAGCCTGGGGAGGGTGAAAACACCCCCCCCCGCCGCCATGGTGCAGGAGGCCAAGTAGGCCATGCCCACCATGGCTATGCCTATCCAGCAACTGGACAGAGAACCAGTTGCTAAAATTTTTGAATCTCACCCCTGCCCAATACTCCAGAGCAAGAAAACAACCAAGCTCAGAGAGCACCTCTCATTCTTCTTAAAGTTTTGCTTTAGCTACGCCCTTTTCTTTCATTGCCTCCTTGTCTTTCAGGAACAAACAGAAAGTAGACACCAGAAAATATATTCAGAAACATGTGATTGAATTGTGCTATCTGCAGGTGGCAGAGGGAGGGAGGTGAGATTGCCCTGTCCTTCTTTTGGATGGGCTTTGACATCATATGCATGTACAAAGAACTGGGACATTAATTGTACAATCACAACCAATATCTAGATTGTGTTGAATACTCCCCCATCCCCCATCATACAGACACATAATAGATGCCACTTTGATATTGAGCCAGTTGTGGCAAGGAATTGCCTGAGACAGTTATTCATATGAAGAAATATTGGGTTTTCTTTTCTCTAGCTATACTTGATGTCAGTTGTTTTGGATGGCCTTCATTTTGAATAAAAGATAATATCGTTTTCTCTGGATTTCCCTCTATCTCTATTATTCATAATTTGCGATTTGCATCATACTCTCTCTTGGACCATCTTGTTTAAGATCCAAGGGAGCTATTTGGCAAAACCAACAGAAACAGAAGATTCATTTCTCCTTCAGCACATTTCATCAGTTAAACCCAGTAAGTCTGGGGGTTTAAATCCTGCTGCCAAATATGAGTTTTATCATGTATACATATAAAAAAAAGGCCAGATTGGCAATATTCCTGCCTTTCAGCCCAAGCTCTAGATAAGGAAGAAACCAGGGGAAAAGAAAGGAAAGGCATTTTTTGTGGTCAGAGATTAGGGGTGAAATACTACCGGTTCTGTTGTATACTGAGCATGATCCAGGGAAGCTCCCGCTATTGGAATGATATTAAATGTACTAGCCCGTGATTGGTTGAACATGTGAGCAGTTCTGTGATTGGTTACATATATTTTGACAGTACTATATAAGAAATGTCAGAGCCAGTTCTCTGTTCTGTTCCATGCATGCATTACCACAGTTATGTTGTTAGATCATTAAAAGAAGTTACCTCAGCAAAGAGAACCCAGTTCCCGAGCGTTATTGATTTGAAGTCAGAATTTATTAGGTTCACTTCGGTTCGGGCAAACCGGTAGTTTAAAAAAGCTACCGGTTCCTCCGAAAAGATATTTCTGACGATCAGCTGTACCACACGGTTTACCTTTGCTAGAAAGCAGGAAATCCTGCTCAATGGTGCGGCACAGCTGATTCCCTCCCCCCCCCCCCCGCTGTTCAACTTACCTTCCCAAGCCTCCTTGTGGGGTGTACTGTGCATGGATGCGTGCACGGCCAGTAAACCGGTTACAAACCCGTTCAGATTTCACAAATATCGGAGATGTTCATATTTATTTAAAAATTCATCCAGAATTCAGTGCTCCATCACTGAGACAGGCCCGTTAAAATACTGAGGTGAATGCTAAGGTACTGTATGGCTCGCCTTTAGCAAAGAAAACCAAGCACGTCTAAATAGCAGCAAGGTACTTTACTTCGCTCACTTTGCCTTTTGGGGAACAGAAACCACGAGGCAACAGGGTCAGATCACATTCTTGTTAAAATCCCTGACATAAAAGACCAAGGCCTATTGCAGCCTTGGGGGTGGGGGTGGGGGGCACTCAGATGAGGAGGCCAAAGCAGCCTGCAATTATAATTTATAAATAAATATATGCATGATGTTCTAAAGGAAAGTCAAGTGACCTTCTTTCAATAAACTATGATTTCCTAGTAAAGCACTTGTTCTGTGTATTGGGTCAACCTGGCCCAAACTTGATTTCATTGAGGGCCGCATCAGGGTTATGTTTGACTTCAGGGGTGTGTGGCCAGAGTGGGCATGGCCAGCTCAATGTCACTCGTGCCTGGAGTTCCTGTGGTGGCCTGAGCGCTCTGCCAATGAAAACGGACTCCCGAGCTCCATTTTTGGCTGCCTCCTGCAGCTCTCTGCCAGCGAAAATGGGCCGCAAGCGGCCCTCCTGAGCTCCATTATCACTGGCAGAAGCACCCTAGGTCGGTCCTTTGCTGTTTCCAGGCAGGCCCTGCAGGCCAGATCTAAGCACCCTCCAGGCCAGATCAGCCACTAGGCCTTGGGTTTGACACCCCTGACCCATTTGTTATTGTGAATATCATAGCTGTCTTCCAAAAGAAAAGAAAAAAAAAGTCCCACCTTAGCCATGAAAGCTGACTGGAAACCTTGGGCCAGTCCCTCTCTCCTAACCCAATTCACCTCACGGGGTTGTTGTTGTTGTGGGGCAAATAGGAAGAGGAAGTTGTGTTGGATATGTTCACCACCATGCGTTGTCCCAAAAGTGCTTTTTCAAGAGGCTACTGGAATTTCTGGTTGTTTTTCTTTGAAGACGTTTCACTTCTCATCCAAGAAGCTTCTTCAACTCTGAAGAAAAAACCAGAAAGTCCAGTGGCCTCTTGAAAAAAAGCACCTTTGGGACAACCATGACCTGGATGATTGAGGATCTCCATAGACAAGGGGTGAAATCCAGCAGGTTCTGACAGGTTCTGGAGAACTGGTAGCGGAAATTTTGAGTAGTTCAAAGAACCGGCAAATACCACCTCTGGCTGGCCCCAGAGTGGGGTGGGAATGGAGATTTTGCAGTATCCTTCCCTTGAATAGGGTGGGAACAGAGATTTTGTAGTATCCTTCCCCTGGAGTGGGGTAGGAATGGAGATTTTGCAATATCCTTCCCCTGGAGTGTGGTGGGAATGGAGATTTTGCAGGATCCTTCCCGTGCCATGCCCACCAAGCCATGCCCACCAAGCCACACCCACAGAACTGGTAGTAAAAAAAAATTGGATTTCACCACTGCCATAGACAACTACCTTGAGTTATTAGCAAAATCAATAAAGGTGGAACATGAATCATCCAATCAATAAATAAACAATCTACCGGAGCCATTAATTGCATGTTCTTGCAATCCTCCAGCAAAGAAGGAAACACTGTGTGTGTGTGTGTGTGTGTGTGTGTGTGTGTGTGTGTGTTTGCCTTCTAGGTCTTCACAAAAGAGAGTTTCCATGGATGCCATAGTACGTTAGGAATCACCTGAAGGGATGAAAAAGGGGATGCAATTATCTGCAAAGTCGCCGAGTTTGAGCCATGAAACTTCAAGCTCGACCCAACAGGTCGCCAGCTATTGAGTTCCTGGGGATTTTCCAAATAATCATCAGCAAAGCAAGCTCCGTTTTCAATCCCGTATCATACTGTCAGAACCTTGACCGGTACAACACACACAGAAGAGCTATCTGCTGACCTGTGGACCAGCTGGCAAAGCTAATCTTTCACATACCAAGATCAACAAAGCAATCAGCGGGTTGTAAGAATAAAATTACACCCTACACTTGCTACCCTTGGCAAATAGAATAGCAGTCGCTTGTTCTCACTTCTTGAAGTGGGGAGTGACTTCCTTCCTCCCCCCCATGTCAGCATCCCTTTCTTCACACGCACACACACAACACACACACACACACACAAGCTATAATGACAGAGGAAGAAGCTTTATTGAACAATGCAGGTGGTCTCTGGAGATTTGTAGAATTAAGACATCTTCAAGAAAGGTTCATGCAGGTAAAAGAGAGAGAGAGAGAGAGAGAGAAACAAAAAAGCTTTGACTTTTCAAGGACAAAAAAAAAACTGCAGTCATTTACTTTCTTTAAAAAAAAAATCACACTGCCGAAATGTTTTCAGTTAAAAAAAAAATAGAGGTATTCTCATTTTAGCAGTCTGATTTACTCAGATGGAAAAAAAAATGTAGATTCCTCTCTTAGTTGTTTTGGCTGGTTGTCTGGTATTCTCTTTCAAATGTGTGCAAGTACACACAAGCAGACACGTGGCCATATCCACCCAATCATGCGAGGCTCATTGGAAGACTCACAAAATATTTCCTAATGAAGAGGAGATCCCAACAAAATCAGCAATATCAGGTGGGATAAAAGCACACTGCAGTAGTGGTCAAAATTGTGGAAACTGTTTGGGAAAAGTGTATTTTTGAGGTTTGATGGCTAATAACACCAGGGTTTTTTTTTTTGGAGTTTCAAGATAATCCTATTCCACCACTGGAATGGCCTGGGAATAGCCCGGACCTTAACCCAATTGAAAATCTATGGAGCCGACTAAGAAACTTGTTAGTCAGAAGCGGCCCAGCAATAAACCCCAGTTAATAGAAGCCATGGTTCCATCTTGGTTTCGCATTATAACAGCTGCAGAACTAAAAGACTTGGTTCACTCCATGGGAAGACGTTGT
Source organism: Masticophis lateralis (assembly GCA_030761175.1). Classification (NCBI taxonomy): domain Eukaryota; kingdom Metazoa; phylum Chordata; class Lepidosauria; order Squamata; family Colubridae; genus Masticophis; species Masticophis lateralis. Next base: position 7,386,881 of record JAUDYJ010000011.1, read on the forward strand.
AAGGCCGTCATTCATGCTAAAGGTTACCCAACAAAGTATTAACTGACATGGTGATAATTTTTGTATATCTCGTTTTTTCTACGTGTTTCACTTTTCTTCTTTATACTGTAACTGTTATTCTAATAGCAAATCCTTCATAAAAGTGATTGCATTACGTTCTTGATTGATTTGATTTGATTTGATTTATATATATATATATATATATATATATATATATATATATATATATATATATATATATATATATATATATATACGGCCCTTCTCTCGAGGGACTCAGGGCGGTGTACAGCCATGATGAAAAGATAATAAAGCATACAAAATTTAAAACCTGTTTAAAATGAAATTAAACAAATCTTGGCTTTCCTGATTAAAACTCCATAATTTAAAATACCCCATCAGAATTTTATTATCTTAATAATTATCTTAATAATTAAATTATCTTTCCATTGATATATAATTTTATGGTACTACTCCAAAAAAAAAAAAAAAAAAAAAGTGGGGTTATTAGCTAGTTTTAGAAAATACATTTTTCCCAAAAGGTTTCCTCAATTTTGGCCATTACTGTAAGTTTTCTTGGCTTTTAATGGGGAAAGAAAAAAGCCCACCCCCACCCTGGAATAAAGTGACTATAATAGTGATGGCTAACCTTTTTGCCATCGTGTGCCAGGAGTGGGGGGGGCGTGGGGGTGGTTGCGGTTGCGTGCACCCACACCCATAATTCTATGTGCCCAGTGCATGCATGTGCGACCCCTCCCTCCCGGCTCCCCCTGCTCCTGGCACATGATGGTCCGGTGGGGAGGGCAAAAAATGGGCCTTCCAGTCCCACCAGAAGTTGGCAAATGGGCTGTTTCCAGCCTCCAGAGGGTCTCTGAGGGGGTGGGGAAGACCATTTTTGCCCTCCCCAGACTCCTAGAAAGGCTTTGGGGTCTGGGGAGAGAGAAAAACCACACTGAGGCCCTCCAGAGGCAGGAAACAGCCTGTTTCCCTAGTTCTGGTGGGCCCACAAGGCCCAAAAATCAGTTGGCCGGCATGCACATGCATGCCGGAGCTGAGCTCACGTGCCCACCGATATGCCTACGTGGCACGCATGGCATAGGTTCACCATCACAATGTTATGGGTCCATAAGATTGTCTGGATGAAAATCCACTTCAGTGAAATGTCATAATCAACCCCCAGCATAGAATATTCCCCGTAATATACTCGATCCTAAAATCAGCTTTTTTGCAAAACAAACAAAGTTTTTTTCAGGAATGCCTGATGGGAAAAAAACAAAGCAAAACATTAATTTAGCCTGAGAAATGCCAACGCGATAGAAATTCTTTTGACATCCCGAAAAATTCTTCAGATGTTAGTCCTCTGGAGGAATTTCTGAATTCTTGACAGATATTACTTCAGGGATAACATGGAGATGGGTGCAAGACTGTCTGATAAATTTTACTGGTTTTAACAAAATATCCTCAGGGGTACTTTAGATGTGTGGATAGTATCATTATACATATTAGTCATTGGGTTGCCCTGTAGGGAAAGAAATCCTACAGTTTATTTATAGAGGTGGTAGGCGGATAAAACTTGGGCTCAATCAACCTCCTTTGTTTTATATTTGTCTGCACTTGAAGGCAGGATAAGAAGCAATGGGTGGAAACTAATCAAGGAGAGAACCAACCTAGAAGGAAGGAGAAATTTCCTGACAGTTAGAACAATTAATCAGTGGAACGACTTGACTTCAGAAGTTGTGGGTGCTCCAATAACTCTGGAAGTTTTAAAGAAGAGATTTCCAGCCATTTGCCTGGAATGGTACAGGGTTTCCCGCTTGAGAAGGGGGTTGGTTAAAAGACCTCCAAGGTCCCTTCCAACTCTTGTTATTCTGTGATTCATATCAGGAAAAGCAAAAAGGGATGAGAAGATTTGTTTGCACCATCACCACTTCAGATTTGCTCAATGGGAGGAAATTAACTTTGCTGATCACAATCCTAATGGAATCTCCACGAATTCGTGGTTTACAATATCCCTACACAAACTTCACTCAAATGAAGAGAAATGGATTGGATGTAAACCTTTCAAATTCAGCACTCTTATTCCACATAACCAAGGGGAGACTTCTAGGAAATCTACAGCCTGTCAAACCCCGATGGGGGTTTGCCATACCTGGAGAGGGGGATGAGGGATTTGAGAAGAGCAGCAATGGCACAACAAGCAACAGCAAATGGCAGTGGCAGTCCTGGCTGTCTGGAATAGCTGATTGGCGGCGTTCCAGGAAGTGGAGAGCCAGCCGCCGACCAGCTGTTTGGCGGTGAAGGCTCCAGGGCTTACCAAGTGAAGGGGGAGCATGATGGTAGCATTTCCAGTCACCCAGCCCAACTGGTTGCTGAGAGGAGCTGGACAACTGGTTGCTGGGGAAGGAGATTGGGGCCCTGGTTGGAATGTCAAGGCAGATAGATTAGAAAAACAATTCCATGATAAGCTCCTGGATAAGCCAAAGGGTCCCCCTGGGGGAGGGAGAGGTGGTTAGTATACTGTATCAATAACCATTATGTTACTCTCATTTCAGGACACACTTTTCTGGTGAGGGGGGAGGGGTCTGTCAGACCTATCAGCCATCTTTTGTATTGGGCCTTCAGATCTGCCACATTTACTACTGTGGGAAATTGGGAAGGGAAATTGTATGGCTGATATATAAGTCATAATAACATTCTTTTCTCAGAGAGTCAAGGACATCTTGCCCTGCACCTGGGAGGCTGGAACTGGGAGGCATCTCCAGTTGAGATGGTGCTTTGATTGGACCATGTGATGGACATGTGGGTGCTGGTCAGGGTCTTGAACTTTCCTTTGGGTGGAGAACTCTTGGAAGCTTTCAGATTCGGGTTTCCCCAGATGTGCCAATATGACATCTCTAATAAAATGGAACTTTGAGGAAATCCAAGCCTCGGGGTTTTCTTTCATTGGGGATGATACTTGGAACCCTAACAAGCAGACTGTTTACTGCAAAAAGAGCGCTAGCTGAAGAGGGCCAGTCAGCTACCGGATGGTGGCTGAATGGCTGGGAGCATGTCCAGG
>JAUDYJ010000011.1:7392438-7552438 GCA_030761175.1 Masticophis lateralis
ATTTAGAAAGGGTGGAGGAGATACTGAACTGAGCACACAGAAGATACATCTGAATGAAGCTAGTGGTTTTGCTCATATGATAATTTGTGAAACCTGAATGTCATAACTACTGAATGTCAAGTAGTTACATTACTAGGAATGAACAAATCTTTAGACTTCCCCTATTCTAGCTATAGGAATGTTTTGGCTCAGTGGCTAAGATGCTGAGCTTGTCGATCGAAAGGTCAGCAGTTCAGAGGTTCAAATCCCTAATGCTGCATAACGGGATGAGCTCCTGTGACTTGTCCCAGCTTCTGCCAACCTAGCAGTTTGAAAGCACGTAAAAAATGCAAGTAGAAAAATAGGGACCACCTTTGGTGGGAAGATAACAGCATTCTGTGTGCCTTTGGCATTTAGTCATGCCGGCCACATGACCACGGAGACGTCTTCGGACAGCGCTGGCTTTTCGGCTTTGAAACGGAGATGAGCACTGTCCCCTAGAGTCGGGAATGACCAACACATATGTGTGAGGGGAACCTTTACCTTTACCTTTATTCTAGCTATAAGCAAAACATCCATTGAATCTTATTAGGTAAAATATTATTGAAGGAAGGATAAAAAGAGCCATGGGGGTGCAGTGGTCAGAATGTAATATTGCAAGCTAACTCTGCCCACTGCTAGAAGTTTAGTTCTGACCATCTCAAAGTTGACTCAGCCTTCCATCCTTCCACAGTCAGTAAAATGAGGGCCCAGATGGTTGGGGGCAATATGCTGACTCTGTAAACCACTTAGAGAGAGCTGTAAAGCACTATGAAGTAGTATATAAGTCTAAGTGCTATTGCTATGGCTAAAAAAAAAACAGAACTAGAAAGACATAGGACTTTTCCATGTTGGAGATTTATAGCTCCTTCTAGAAACAGTCAATCAACCTTGTACCAAATATTAGTAATTTAGGCTTCAGATCCTGTAAATGATGGCTGGGGGGTACTATGAAGATGCTAGTTCAGAATAACTTTATTCCCAACCGTTGGCCGGACGAGAGGTTTGTTTTTGTTTTCAAACCCAAAAGCCAATCTTCTCCTATCACCCACTGAACTTCTAATGACATTTCTTTACCTGTTTTAACTGTTCCCAAGGTTTGCATTGAGGGCAATCTATCTTTTGTTCAAGAAGAGGTGCATCGACTCAATTCGTTCCTTATTTTCTTCTTCCAGAAACAACGCTAAAACAGTGACTCCTGGGGAGCTCCGAATGGCAAAGCGGATTGCAATATTTTGTGCTTCCTCTCAAGCTCACGTTGAAACACACATACATGCACACACAAAAGTTTGCTTTGAGGATTGAAAACTGTGACCTGACCCCAACCAAATTTAAATAGCAGTCTTCAGGAGATGAGATACTGGTGCATTCTGTAGATAGCTGCCTGGAAGTCTGCCGGCTTCTTTTAAATCTTCCCTTGGAAGTTCTTTAGTTTTAGAATCTTTCATGTGCCTTAAAAAGCAGCGCAGCCTTGAAATACCACCATCTGAAGGTTCAAGACACCCAAATCTCTGGGACAAAGACAGACATTCTGTTCTCCTCACTCCGTGAGAACTTCAATTTTCTCTTGACTTGTGTACTGAAAGTTACCGCTGAATTCCAGCCTGACATTAAACAGGATTACTTGGCTGAAGAAAGAAAGTTCTCTAAGACTTTTTAAGACTCTGTTCAAAGGGAGAGGAGAGAGAACAGGTGGTGTTCAGGAAAAGTAGAAAAACAGTGAGTAGAATAGAATATAATAGCAGAGTTGGAAGGGATCTTGGAGTTCTTCTAATCCAACCCCCTGCTTAGTCAGGAAACCCTACACCACTTCAGACAAATGGTTATCCAACATCTTCTTAAAAACTTCCAGTGAGGGAGCATCCACAAGTTCTGGAGGCAAGTTGTTCCACTGGTTAATTGTTCTGTCAGGAAATTTCTCCTAAGTTCTAAGTTGCTTCTCTCCTTGATTAGTTTCCATCCATTGCTTCTTGTCCTGCCTTCAGAAGGTGCTTTGGAGAATAGCTTGACTCCCTCTTCTTTGGGACAGCCCCTGAGATATTGGAACACTGCTATCTTGTCTCCCCTAGTCCTTCTTTTCATTAAACTAGACCTACCCAGTTCCTGCAACTGTTCTTCATATGTTTTAGCCTCCTGTCCCTTCATCATCTTTGTTGCTCTTCTCTACACTCTTTCTAGTGTCTCAACATCCTTTTTACATCATGGAGACCAAAACTGGATGTAGTATTCCAAGTGTGGCCTTACTAAGGCATTATAAAGTGGTATCAACCACTTTATACGTGATCTTGATTCTATCCCTCCGTTTATGCAGCCTAGAATTGTGTTGGCTTTTTTGGCAGCTGCTGCACAAGGCTGACTCATATTTAAGTGATTGTTCACTAGGACTCCTAAGATCCCTTTCACAGTTACTATTATGACTGGGAAATGTTGATTTTTTCCCCCTCCAATATTGGAAGACCAATTACAAAACAAGAAGTCATAAGTGACCATACCAATTTTTTTCCAGCAATTTTATGAAACGAAGGAAAAGAAATAGCCATCTTTTGTTCTATTTGACTAATTCTTCCCTCTTTTATCTAAGAGCTGACATTTTTTCTGCAGTTAACACAGACAATCTCACCTCTGGTGTAATTTAAAAAAAAACATTTATGTAGAGGATAAATGAACCAACTTCATCCTTGTTGATCAAAGCCAACAAAAAGTGGCCAAGAAAAATAGATGCTTTGCATAAGGAGGCAAAAAAGGGTCAGAGGAAGGGAATTGATAAAAAGAGACAGGTAATTTGAAGGTCAAACACCGCTTTGGAAATAACTTCAGTCCACTCAATATGGTTGTTTCTGAATGAAATTATGAGACAGTTAGAAATGAGAAATTCTGCAGTTCTCCTGCTTTTGCATTGGCTCCAGAAGTTCCAAAGATGCTGAGGACCTGGAAAGAGTACAGAGAAGAGCAACAGAAGGATAAGGGGTCTGGAGGCTAAACCCTATGATGAGGGAACTATTGTAGGTGTCAGGTTCCAATGGATGCCCTAATTAAATCATGAGTCTTGAGCCAAGCTTCAAAAGAAATCCAGTCATTTATTAGGAGCTTCATGTCGGCACCTTCCCAAGTGTAGCCAGTTCTGTCCCTACATCATTTACACTCCAATTATGATCCTATTTTCCGCCAGGGTATGTTATCAATCACATTAGCCAATGGAGTAATTTCGCAGGTTGTAGAGACCACTCCCCTTCGACCACAGTAGGTATCCCTGGGATACAGTCTTGAGGGAGAGGTGTGGAATGTGCATCTGTTTTTGACTGCTGTGCAGTTTCGCCAGTTTCCCATCCCCCCTGGCCTATGGCAACTCAAGAGCAGGCCAGGGATGCTTTGTGAGTTGACAGTAGGTATGTTTAACACAGAGAAAGCTTAGCACATGATAGTTGTCTTCCAATATTTGAAGGGCTGTCACAAGGAAGAGGGAGTCAACTTATTTTCCAAAGCATCTGAGGGCAGACCAAGAAGCAATGGATAGAAGCTCATCGGAGGAAAATCCAACCTAGAAGTAAGGAGAATTTTTCTAACAGTGGGAACAATTAATCAATGGAATAGCTTGTGGGTGCTCCATCACTGGAAGTTTCCAAAAACAGACAGGACAACCAAGATCTCCTGTCCTGAACAGGAGGTTGGACCAGAAGACCTCCAAAATTCCTTCCAGCCCTATGATTTTACGATTCCAAAGCCAACTTCAGTTCACCACTGGCTCCTTTCAGAGAGAACTTGGCACAGAAACATGGAAAACTCACTTAACGCTGCACCAATCTATGGAGTACTGTTACTCTTTTTTAAAAAAATTTGATTTATATGCCGCCCTTCTCCAAAGACTCAGGGCGGCTTACAATGCGTTAAGCAATAGCCTTCATACTTTTGTATGTTTATACAAAGTCAGCTTACTGCCCCCACAAACTGGGTCCTCAATTTACCTACCTTAGAAAGGATGGAAGGAGTCAACCTTGAGGCTGGGAAGATTCGAACTGGTGTAATTGCAGACAGCTGGATGTTAATTATGGTGCTTTAGTCTGCAGAGCTAAACCAGTACAGAGTAGAGTTACTCTGTACTCTACTCAAGGGATCATCCTGATCAGGGGCGGTATTCACTTACTTTCCCTATCGGTTCACAAATGTGAGTGCATGTGTCCCGTTCACACATGTGCCTGGCTTTCCACGCATCCACTTTGCTGGCATGGATGCCTTTTGCACATGCGCCCGGCCTAAAAATACCCGTACCTAAATAGGATGGCATAGAGCCAGTGATTTCTGCTACCGGTTCGGGTGAACTGGTCCGAACCGGCTGAGTACCACCTCTGCTCCTTATCCCTCCAAGTGATAAATAAGAAAATAAAAGTCACATCATCCTTGCAAGCCCATCAACTGGTTTATGATAGAAGAGCCAGCAATGATGAAAGTCAAATGAAGGAAGGCACGGCTTTACTTTGGAAAGAATGCTAATGAAGGGGTGTTTGACGCCTTCCTTGTTTGAACTGCTCCCTGCAATTAATTAGATGTTTCACTTAAAGCACGAATGAAACATAGGAAAGAAATATTTAGCCAAAGCATGGGATTAATGAATGCTTTCTCTTAGACCCAGCAAGGTAAAAAGATCACAATAGTCCTGAGAATATACATTCCTTTCTAAAATAGTTTGCGTTTGGCTTTTCTGATGCAAAGGTTATATTTAGCCAGTTGGAAATAATAGGAAAAGGGCACACTAAGGGAAAAGAAGAACAAATTAAAGGTATGGTAAGGAAAAATGTGAGTCCTAGGGAAAACTAAACTATGAAGGTTGAAGAGAAAGGATTCCTTGACCCATTTCTAAGAACATTGAACATTATTTTAATGGTAGGCCTTTAAATATTATGGAAACTTTCGGAACCTGTCATATTGAAGACTTGCTTGAGCCTAAGACTACAGAAAAGAAATTCTGCATTTTTTAATATTAATTTTCTTTCAGAGGAGAATAAAATTTTAGAGAAATGTTTAGAGGTGCCCTAGGTTCTTGTTTAGTGATGTGGGTAGCCCAGGGTGAGTATCAATGTTCTATCTTCCATGTTTCAACTTGCAAAGCATCCCTTGCCTGCTCTTGAGTTGCCATAGGCAAGGGGGATGGGAAACTGATGAAACAGCATGGCAGCCAAAGACAGGAGCACATTCCAGACATATCTTTCTCAAGGCTGTCTCCCAGGATTGACCACACCAGCCGGAGGGGAGTGATCTCTACAACCCGCGAAATTGCTCCATTGGTAAATGTCTTCTTAGTCATCCTAGGCTCCCTAGTCTTCAAAACTTCTGTAAATATAAGGAGATATCTTTTTCTTATTGTCCCTCTTTATTCCCAGAGTGGGAAGGGACCTTGGAGGTCTTTTAGTCCAACCGCCTACTCAAACAGGGGACCCTACACCATTTCAGACAAATGGCTGTCCAGTCTCTTCTTAAAAGCCTCCAGTGATGGATCACCCACAACTTCTAAAGGCAAGGCATTCCACTGATTAATTGTTCTAACTGTTAGGAAATTTCTCCTTAGTTCTAGGTTGCTTCTCTCCTGCTACCATTAAGAGGAAGTCCTGCCCTTAAGAACTTGTTCAAGGCTGAGAGACACTTAAGGTTCACTTAAGGTGCATGAAGTTGGTGGGAGACGAAGAATACAATGCTGTTCTATGACTTTCTCCTTCTATAAAATAGCTTCTTCCCAGAAATTTCGGTCATGCCTTCTCCCCTTGCCTTTAGGAAAGTTGTCAGAACAGAACTGTTCTATACAAACATTCATCTGTAACAGTTGCTGACATGAATTATGGATGCAGAGTTGGGATTTTGATTAGCTTGATTTATGTTTTATGTATTATTTTTGCATTATTGTACTATAAACGGGAATTACTCTGAAATGTAGCGGTATAAAACAGTTGTTAATAAATAGAGTTCAGGAGGATATCTACATTAGGAGATGAGAAATGGAAGAATTAAATAAGAAGCAAACTGTGCAATGGAGTCAGACATCTGTTTGAGAATTGTTGCTATAACAGAAATATCCACATACCTAGATACAATAAGGGTAGAGAGCTACGTTGGTCTATTGGTTAAGGCAACAAGCTAGAAATCAGGTGACGGTGAATTCTAGTCCCACCTTAGGCATGAAAGCCAGCTGTGTAACTTTAGTATTGGCTCAACTTTGATCAAAATAAAATGAAACTGCTACATTTATATCCCACCAGTCTCAAAAGGTTGGAGTTCATATTTTCATATCATTGTAACTGATCTATCTCTATATCTCTATCTCTATCTCCATTTCTGTCTCTTTATCTCTATCTTTATCTCTATCTCTCTATTTCTTTATGTCTGTCTGTCTGTCTAACTGCATATCTGGATGTAGATGTAGATGTAGATGTAGATGTAGATGGAGATGGAGATGGAGATAGAGATAGAGATAGAGATAGAGATAGAGATAGAGATAGAGATAGAGATAGAGATAGAGATAGAGATAGAGATAGAGATAGAGATAGAGATAGAGATATTCTTTTAATGTTCCTGTAATCCCTTGTATCTGGGTTTGAATCAGAGTGACTGAATGAAGCTTGGGCATTTACTAGCCAGATGCCCTTCCTGACGCCTACGTGAAGTTCACAGCAGACAATTACTCATAGCCTTCTGATTGTGAGGCGAGAGCTCCACCTCTAGGCTACCACTGTAACTGATCTATAATTATTAGATAACAAATCATACTCATATAGACAATTCATGCCAGCAGGTCCAGATTCAGGCCAACTGAAGCCCAAAGCCTAGCCTGACAACGGTGCCTCTCAGCCTTCCCGTTGCTTAACTGGTTTTATGGCTCAACAAGGGTTACAAGAAAAGTTGCTGGTGGCAGTGAAAGATTTAAGAGCACGGCAACTAGAGAGAAGAAGCCTACAGTGGTCTCCTTCCCTTGATGTCTCAAGCCCTAAATCCTAATTTTGTTTAAGAGCTAATTCAGGACTGAGTGAGAGTTTAACATTTGAGAGGGAAAGCACTCTAAATTTACAAGGGCTATTAGACCCCACTGAGATACTTCGGAGAGGAACTTTGATTTTTTTTTTTTTAATCTTACAACAAAAATGGCATTTCAGATCCAAGTGATGCTTCTGTTTGAAGAAACACATTGGACGAGACACTTTACTTTGAACCAGATTTTGAAAGCCACCCAACTTCTGGTTCAAAGCCATGTAGTAACACGCTAAAGCTCTCTCTCTCTCTCTCTCTCTCTCTCTCTCTCTCTCTCTCTCTCTCTCTCTCTCTCTCTCTCTCTCTCTCTCTCTCTCTTTCTCTCTCTCTCTCTCTCTCTATTTTTTTTTATTTGATGGAGGGAAATCACAGTTTGAACAGAGCCTACTTTATACTATTGAACTAGTAGTAGTATCTGAGATGTTACAGTAACACCATCTCAAAGTGGAAGGGAGTTATTTGGATGAAAATTTCCTGCATGGTGTTTTCTGGATTTTGACGATTAAAGGTAGCATACAATTACTATTGAAAGGGATGTGGTGGCTCAGTGGCTAAGATGCTGTGCTTGTCGATCAGAAGATCGGCAGTTCAGTGGTTCAAATCTCTAGTGCCGTGTAATGGGGTGAGCTCCTGTTCCTTGTCCCAGCTTCTGCCAACCTAGCAGTTCGAAAGCATGTAAAAAATGCAAGTAGAAAAATAGGGACCACCTTTGGTGGGAAGATAACAGTGTTTCATGCACCTTTGGTGTTTAGTCATGCCGGCCACATGACCATGGAGATGTCTTTGGACAGCACTGACTTTTCAGCTTTGAAATGGAGATGAGCACTGCCCCCTAGAGTCGGGAATGACTAGCACATATGTGCGAGGGAAACCTTCACCTTTACTTTTATTCTAGCTATGAACAAAACATCCATTGAATCTTATTAGTGGAAATATTGAAGGAAGGATAAAAAGAGCTATGGGGGTGCAGTGGTTAGAATGTAGCATTGCAGGCTAACTCTGCCCAGTGTCAGAAGTTCAATTCTGACCAGCTCAAAGTTGACTCAGCCTTCCATCCTTCCTCAGTCAGTAAAATGAGGGCCCAGATGGTTGGGGGCAATATGCTGACTCTGTAAACCACTTAGAGAGCACTGTAAAGCACTATGAGGTAGTATATAAGTCTAAGTGCTATTGCTATGACCACAGAGATGTCTTCAGACAGAGCTTGCTCTTTGGCTTTGAAATGGAGATGAGCACTGCCCGCTAGAATCGGGAATGACTAGCACAGATATGCAAGGGGAACCTTTACCTTTTACCTTTTACAATTACTATCTAAAGAAGTTTGGGATCCGTGGCCATCACCATGACAATCATTCTCATTTTTCTGAGAGGATAGGATAAATCTTGCAGAAAACAGGAAGCAACATGATTAAAATTGACTGGAGAGTTAACGTATTTGCATCCATGACCTATCAAACTCTGGATCTCTTTTCTTGCCTCTCCTTTTACTGACAGACCTTATTTGAATTAATGTGCTTTGAAAGAAATACACGCACACACATACATATATATATATATATATTACAGTAGCCTTCCAGACAAACCAATGCAAAATAGACACATTATTATTATGCTAAGCTATTCTAGTGTGAGCAAAAGTTCAGGGCTTCAAAGCAGACTTAAAACACTTTGAAATGATCGTTCTTTTTTTTTTCTTTTTAAATAAAAAAATAAAAAATCCCCTTATGCATTATCATATCAGAGCTTAGATGCATGAAACCTGATAAACTGTCACCTTGTTTTTCTTCCAACGTCAAAACTATTTCCATGCAAATGAAAGGGAGAGGGGGAAAAAAAACCCGAAACCACCCCACAATAATTTCCATGCATTAAAATTTGAATGCAGGAATGTGAATTTTGCAAAGCTTGTTGTCTCTTCTTTCAAAGAGAGCCAAAGCCAAAGAGAGAGCAATTGTTTTGACATTTATAAATTTGGGGGTCTCCACTACCACTTTGGCAGGAATTGGGGTCTTTATTATGTAAAACCTAATGGTTGTTGTCCCATGATAACCCCTAGCAATGAGACTAAACCATCAAAGAAACCTGGAGTGACAATTTCAATGGTGAAAAAAAAAGGAAGGTTCTACATTGAGGCAAGAAAAACAAGCTGCACAGGTACCGTATAATGTGGTACCTTGCTCAATAGTAGTAACTGTGAGAGGGATCTTGGAGTTACAGTGGACAATCATTTAAACGATGAGCCAACTGTGTGCAGCAGCTGCCAAAAAAGCCAACACAGTCCTAGGCTGCATAAACAGAGGGATAGAATCAAGATCACTTGAAGTGTTAATATCTCATTTTGTCTAGGGCAGGGGTCTGCAACCTTAAACATTCAAAGAGCCATCTGGATTCCTTTCCCACACAAAAGAAAACACCAGGAGCCACAAAACCCTCCCTGTGCCTGACTATTTCTTGAGCGGCCATAAAACTAGCATATATAGTTGAATTAATCATTCTGTTTTCTTCTGAAACTTTTCTTTTCTTGGATTTATCCATGGTTGGCCTACCCGGGGTTGAAAAACTCAATAAATCTCATGCTGGTGGGTGTCACACATTAGCGGTTGTGATGTATATTTTGAGTGACAGGGAGCCGCAGCAGAGGGGTGAAAGAGCCACATGTGGCTCCAGAGGTGCAGGCTGCTGACCCCTGGTCTAGAGTATATCTCATTTTTTCTACACGTTTCACTTTTCTTCTTTATACTGTAACTGCTATTCTAATATCAAATCCTTCATAAAAGTGATTGCATTACATTCTTGATTTAATTATCTTTCCATTGATATATAATTTTATGGTAGTACTCCAAAAAATAAAAAGTGGCGGTATTAGCTAATTTTAGAAAATACACTGTTAGGAAATGAATATTACTACCTTGATGGGTTGGCAATATATAAACCATCAATATAGCTTTAAGATTGCTGTATTGCAGCATACTGTGTCCTGATTGGTTAGATCTATAGCCAATCTCCTTAAGAAGGAGCTAGAAACATGGTTTGTTTCACTTTGCCGTTCTTGCTCTCTGATATCTCTGTATGCTACTGTTTGCAAATCCAGAAGAACTGTTTATTGTGAATGACTATGATGACTGGTAAGAAGACTTTGTTATTGGATTATCCCTGGACTGTTGTTTTGCTATCTCCTGCTTTATGTGTATGACCTGGACTGTTTATTGGACTGTGCCTTACTATTTCCTGAAAGTAAACACAACTCAGTGTATCTGTGTGTTGACTGTGTTTATTCGTACCCACTCTCAATCCCTTTCATGTGCACACCCTTTCTATTCACGGGTTACTCTGCGAATTCCTTAACATACACTTTTCCCAAAAAGGTTTCCATGATTTTGGCCACTACTGTCTAGGCAGGAAACTAAAAGCTTGTTTACAGGTTAAACTAGCTGCCAGAAGCAAGACATGGGGGCAGCCTTTTCCTCCTATGTTTCCCGATTCTTTGGTATCCATAACCTTAAGCTTTTGAAAGGTTTAAATTCTGGTTTCTAGAATATAGATGGAATCCCGCTGGCTCTAATTTTATAAGCTTTCATTCTTGAACTATACACGCTAGGAAAAAGAAAAAGACTTGTCCTATTTGTATGAATCTGGCATTTGTGTTCTATAACTCATAGTTTAGGGCTTAGTATATCATGCAATCCCAGAAGTGGAACAAGTTTATATCTCCTTTAAACTACTTCTGAAAATGAAAACAGTGATGGTATGCAAGTTCACTGCATCTGACTTCAATGCTGAGAGCAGTATATAGGATTTACTGTCATTCTGAATTTTTCTCCAGGAAAATCAACACAAAATCGAACCTGGGCTTAACTGCCTCTTACATTTTTAAGAGAGATTCATCGTGTGACCATGGTAACATTTATATAACATGTTAAGCCTGGTTATCTCTCTCTCTCTCTCTCTCTCTCTCTCTCTCTCTCTCTCTCTCTCTCTCTGTGTGTGTGTGTGTGTGTGGGTGTGTGGGTGTGTGTGTGTTTGCATGTGTGTTTTTTGAGAAGATGGGTTCTCTACACGTATTGTATGAAAACAGAACTTGGTTCCTTCAAAGTTAACAATCTTTTGTGAACCCAATCAGTAGCTTTTTCAAAAGTTACCATATCTTTCGGACTATAAGACACACCTAAATTTAGAAGAGGAAAACCACAAAAAAAAAAAGTTTTTGGTCTCCATGTGCCCCATTTTCAGCCTTTTTTCCCCTACCCTTTCCCAGCCCTTTTTTTCTGCCTGTTTTAGAGGCTTTTTTCGGCCTGATTTCAAGGCTTTCTTCAGGCCATTTTTCTAAAAAAACCTGGGCTGAAATAAACCTTGAAAACAGGCCAAAAAAGCCCCCCAAAATGGGCTGAAAAAAGGCTTGAAAAAGCCCCCCCAAAAAGGCTTGAAAACAGGGTGTGCAGGGGCAAAAAAAATTGCCGGGCAGAGCTTCAGCAATATTCAGTCCAGAGGTGAGTTTCAGCAGGTTCTGACCAGTTCTGGAGAACCAGAAGCGGAAATTTTGAGTAGTTCAGAGAACTGGCAGTAAAAATTCTGACTGGCCCCACCCCCATCTATTCTCTACTTCCCAAGTCGCAGTTGATGGGGAGGAAATGGGGCTTTTGCAGTAACCTTCCCCTGGAGTGGAGAGGGAATGGAGATTTTACAGTATCCTTCCCCTGCCATGCCCACCAAGCCACGCCTACAGAACCGGTAGCAAAAAAATTTGAAACCCACCACTGATTCGGTCTATAAGATGCATAGACATTTTCACCCCCTTTTGGGAGGAAAAAAAAAGTATGTCTTAACGTCCGAAAAATACAGTAGTCCAGGGACAGGCAAAGACTTTTGAAAAAAAGTGCAAAGAAGAGCAAGTAAGATGATGAGTGGATTGGAGGCAAAAAACATACGAAGAACGGTTGCAGGAATTGGGTACGGCCAGTGTAGAGAAAAGAAGGAGTAGGAGTGACATGATAGCAGTATTTCAGTATTTGAGGGGCTGCCACAAAGAAGAAGGGGGTCAACTTATTTTCCAAAGCACCAGAAGGCAAGACAAGAAACAATGGGTGGAAATTAATCAAGGAGAGAAGCAACCTGGAATTAAAGAGAAGCTTCCTAACAATGAGAACAATTAACCCATGGAATGTCTTGTCTTCAGAAGTTGTGGAGGTTTTTAAGAAAAGACTGCACAACCACCTATCTGAAATGGTGTACGGTCTCCTGCTTAAGCAGTGGGTTGGACTAGATGACCTCCAAGATTCCTTTCAGATCTATTCTGATTGATTGATCCAAGATTTCTTATTGCCTTTGTTTTTCCAGCTCAAAACAATGACATTACTTTATCCATTATTCTGTTGCTCGGTCTTTTCTCATTCTGCACTGTAATCCACCTTTTTTTTTTTTTTTGTATCCAAAGGGGATTTTTTTTTTTCTTTTCATTTGCTTATTTGGTAGACTCTCAATCTTGATTGCTTGTATTTTCCTTTCTATTGCTTGTCCTCCTTCACGCTGTGAGACTCCTGTTTCTTGACAGGTAGTTTTGCAGATGGGAAAACATCAAGTAAGGAATCGCAACATACTGATTGGGAAAATTTGACTCCCATCACAGCCTGCAAGGACATCTCCTTCCGGCCCGGTGGGGGTATTTCCAGCTTGAATATTAAACATTGAGCAAGTCTCAAGCAGGTGGCTCAAATCCCTGCAGAGCCATGTGGGAGTTCTCGCCATCTGTGATGGAACCGCAGCTTGTCACTAAACGGTCAGTTAAATTATTATTGCTAGGGAAATTAGAAGGGGCTTTTAATGGCCATACATGGGTGGATCTGGTTCAATTTTTACCTGAACAATCCAATAAATATCAACAATCAGTGCAAACGTCAGACGGGAGAAAATAGTTACAGGTAGTGTTTGAGTTACGGCTAAAATTGGGAATTACCGTTGCAGAGCAAGGCAGTTGCTAATTTTGCAACCTTCCTTGCCTTGGTTCTTAAGCAACTCACTGCAGTTTGTTAAGTGAATTAGGTAGTCGTTAAGCAAATCCACTTTCTCCATTGACCTTAATGGTCAGAAGCCAGTTGGGAAGGTTGCAAAAGGGATCACATGACCCCACCACCATCATAAATGCATGATGGAAGGGGTTCTCTGCCTGGTTGTTGGATGGGCATGGCCATGGTGGGCGTGGCCTAGTTGGCCTCCTGCACCATGGGGGGGGGGGACATTTTTGCCCTCCCCAGGCTTTCCTAGAACCTCTGGGAGGACAAAAATGGCCTCCCCAGGCTCCGGAGGCCCATTTCCGGCCTTCCCAAACCTTTTTTGGCCTATTTTCAAGTCTTTCTTCAGCCCGTTTTTCCTGAAAAAAATGGGCTGAAAAAAGCCTTGAAAACAGGCCAAAAAAGCCTCAAAAATGGGCTGAAAAGAGCCTCAGAAATGGGCCTGAAAACAGGACATGCAGAGGCCAAAAAATGGCCGATGGGTGGGCGGGGCTTGGGCAATAGGTCTAGAGGTGGACAGCAGGTTCTGACCAGTTCTGGAGAACCGGTAGCAGAAATTTTGAGTAGTTCAAAAATGATAGGCCCATTTTCCCCCCTCCCCGAGCCTCCGCACGCACCCTGCACTTACCTGCATCCAAAACAGGCCGTGTGGGGACTCCTGAGAGGGGCCGGGTGGGGTGGGCGAGGCCAGCCAGGAGTGGGATTTGGGGGTTCTCCAAACTGCACAGAATCTTAGCTAGAGGTTCTCCCGAACCCCTGCGAACCCCCAGCAGCTCACCCCTGTGCTGGTTGCCAAGCAACTGAATTTTCCTCACCTGACTGTAGAGATGTCACAATGATTAATAAGTGCAAGGATAGATTGTAAGCTGGGTTTTTTTTCCAGTATCATCGTAACTTCAAATGGTCACTCAATGAATGGTTGCAAGTTGGAGATTACCTGTATAAGGAAGGTTTCATTCAGCACCTATGTGATATTTCTTGGATTTACAGCCTGATGTTCCTTCAGGAGCCTCAGGCAATAGACCCAGTATTCCTTCCTCCAATTTTGCCTGCGGGAAAATCCTATGTGAGGTTGAGATTGATTGGCTAAATTACCCTCGAGCTTTCATGGATGAAGGCAGACTTGAACTCGCCTCTCTCAGGTCTGTTCCACCACCTTAAATATTATTCCATCGGCAATCAACCCATGCAAATATCCCGCATCGAATGAAAAGAAGACATGAAGAAAGCTAGGAGAAAGAAAAAATATATGAAAAGACTTAACTGAGAGGTTGCCTCTAACATCCTTCTCCTGCTCTGTTCTTTTTTTCTTCTTCTTCTTCTCCATTTGGAAGGATTTTTATTTATTTCTGTAGCAGAGCTCTTTTGTCTAAGGGAGGGAAAAAAATCTAAATTGACTTTGATTTCCACTCGCGGCAACATTTCAGGAGTGACGGCTGCAAACCTGGTGAAGAAGAATGGAGCTAGGTTGAAAAGATATCTCAAACAGACTTAGAATAAACTGACGTTCATGTTGGTATTAGTACACCCGGTGACTGCAGCTAGAAGCGATAAAACCATTGAGTAAATGGGAGAGATTTTTGCTACTAAGTGTAGGACGTGTCCTACATTTCCTTTTGCGGGACTAAGTTTAACTTTATTCTTGCCAGCAGATTTGAAACACTGTTGGAGTTTATTGGGGAGGTGGGTTTTTTTTTTTAAAAAAAAAAGAGGGGGGATGTGTGTGTGTGTGTGTCAGGGGGAGGGAATGTCAAGAGCTGTTGGAGTTAACAAAAATGTCTCGCTCTACAGAGCTATCCGAGGTTACACAGAGAGCTACATCTTTAAAAGAGACCGATACTCTTTCTTTTTTTCTTCCCCCCCCCCCACCTCTGAAATGTCACTACACAAAGAGATGAGGATAATTTGTATTCCTTCCATATGCCATCTTGTTCTGAATATAAATGTCCACAACCCCAGGAGACCGGTATTTTTCTCAACATGAAGAGTTTTGCAGTATATCCAGCAAGACAACACTTAAAATGAGAAGCCATTTATTCAGAACTGGCATTTTTGGAGGATTTGAATCAACAGGATACAACCGTACATATTACCAGACAGATCTACGGGGTTATATTTTCCTCTAGCAGCTCGTCCTTTCGTCTGTACGAAGGGCTGTCGGCATAAATGAAGTTCCAATTCAAAGCAAACCAACTCAGAGAAAATATGTTCTGATGGGATGGACAATCAGCTGGTGAGCTGAGGGAGCAATTGAAAGCTTAGGATAGGATAGGATAGGATAGGGTAGGGTAGGGTAGGGTAGGGTAGGGTAGGGTAGGGTAGGGTAGAATAGAATAGAATAGAATAGAATAGAATAGAATAGAATAGAATAGAATAGAATAGAATAGAATAGAATAGAATAGAATAGAATAGAATAGAATAGAATAGAATAGAATAACAGAGTTGGAAGGGACCTTGGAGGTCTTCGAGTCCAACCCCCTGCTTAGGCAGGAATCCTTCACCACTGGAGCATTCACAACTTCTGGAGGCCAGTTGTTCCACTGATTAATTGTTCTCACTGTCAGGAAATTTCTCCTTAGTTCTAAGTTGCTTCTCTCCTTAATTAGTTTCCACCCATTGCTTCTTGTTCTACCCTCAGGTGCTTTGGAGAATAGTTTGACTCTCTCTTCTTTGTGGCAACCTCTGAGATATTGGAACATGGCTATCATGTCTCGCCTAGTTCTTCTTTTCATTAAACTAGACATACCAAATTCCTGCAACCGTTCTTCATATGTTTTAGCCTCCAGTCCCCTAATCATCTTGGTTGCTCTTCTCTGCACTCTTTCTAGAGTCTCAACATTTTTTTTTACATCGTGGCGTCCAAAATGAATACAGTATTCCAAGTGTGGCCTTACCAAGGCATTATTAAGTGGTATCAACACTTAACATGATTTTGATTCTATCCCTCTGTTTATGCAGCCTAGAACTGTGTTGGCTTTTTTGGCAGCTGCTGCACACGGCTGGCTCATATTTAAGTGATTGTCCATTAGGACTCCAAGATACCTCTCACAGTTACTACTATTGAGCAAGGTACCACATATTATGTACCTCTTTCTCTTTTCTCCATTTGTCTTATTAGAGATGGTAGAGATGTTTGAAGAAGGCACAATATCCAGAGTCACTGTGTGAGATAGGGATGGTTAAATAACTAAACATTCTGTTGCCTTAATGCAGGAGAAAGATTATAAGGAGATACAGCTGGGCTGTCTAACACAAGGTCAGATCTGGCCCATGATGTGGTCAGATCCAGCCCATGGGACCATCCTGGAAAATATAAAAGGCTGACCCATGTCACTTCAGCCTGGTCTACCCAATGCGAAGAGGAAAAGTGTCAGCAGTTTGGGGAGTGGCATCAAGCTGGTCAGGCCCACCCAGTCAGCCATGCCCAGCACCCCCACCCCAAGGTCAGCCACAGCCCTCAATGAAATTGAGTTTGACACCCCTGAGATAGATGATCCTTCAACGCTTGAGAGCAGACAGATCTACGGGGTTATATTTTCAACGCCTGAGAGCAGACCTCAAAGGTAACAACCAGTACCGGTGTCCCACATTGGCAGTTGTGACGCATATTTTGCGCAACAGGGAGCCGCAGCAAAGGGATGAAAGAGCCACATGCAGCTCCAGAGCCGTGGGTTGCTGACCCCTGGTCATGGGGATGCTACAAAGGCTGTAACTGTGAAAAATGGGTCATAAGTCACATTTTTCAGTGCCATTGTAACTTTGAATGGTCACTAAACGAACAGTTGTACGTCAAGAATTACCCATAGTTCATACTGGGTTAATTTGGAATCAATAGGTATAATTTGACTCAGTTTTATGCTGTTGTTATGACCTCTGCACTTATTCCTGCACTTAAATTCACCCTGAATCCTAATGAAGCAGATTTAAATGCAATGTGACCTTCCTTGCTTGGTCATCCAGTATTTCATTAGTACTAACCACCTCCTTTATAACAATGAGCAAGCTTTCAAACTCTAAAGACTTTTGCTGGGTGGGAGAGAAATGACGAGGGGGGTCAATTGGATTATTGGTCAGAAGGTAGCTTTCTTTGTCAGCCAGCCATAATTTATGGTTGGCGGACTATTCTCCGTAAGAATGTACTCAATCTCTCTTAGCCGTTAAAAGCACGTCACTTTTTTTTTTTCAAGACTCTCTGCAGCTTGACAAAGAAACAATGACATTTCTAGAGGCGGAAATGACTATATTATTCAGACAATAGTACTTATTCCATTCTCATGTTTTAAAATTCTGCTACATCAAACTGAAGTGCCCCAGCCATTAAATATACTTTACAAGAAACTTCCAAGTGCTTCCACACACACTATATGTGTGTGTGTGTGTGTGTGTGTGTGTGTGTCTGTCTGTCTGTCTGTCTGTCTGTCTTTGGTTATTCAGGTGTTCTCCCGCGTAGAATTGGATGTGTCTTGGCGATGTTTCGACGAAGTCTCATTCGTCATCTTCAGGCTGATGTTCTCGGCTTCGTGCTTCCAGGAGCAAATTGAAGGTGTCTTGGCGACATTTCGACGAAGTCTCATTCGTCATCTTCAGGCTGGTGTTTTTGGCTTCGTGCTTCCAAGCACGAAGCCGAGAACACCAGCCTGAAGATGACGAATGAGACTTCGTTGAAACGTCGCCAAGACACATCCAATTCTACACGGGAGAACACCCGAATAACCAAAGACCTACATATAAGCACCCGTGAAAACCTCAGAAAACAAATATATATATATAAAATTTTATTTTCATAGGTCTTTATGTGTGTCATTCTTTATGCCAGGATTTTCCTATGTAAATCAAGATGTTTCATAGCCTAATTTTCAGTGAAATCTCAATTCACCAGCCTTTAGTCCTTCTTAAACATTACAGCAGCCATTTTGCTCTGTTTGAATTTCTGATGTATGCATATATATATAAAGTATTTTTCTATCGAGACACCTGGTCTACCCCAGCATGTGGGAAGGAACATACTACACCCTTTTCGCCTTTTAGCTCCAATCCAGGAGCCCTCAAGCAGTCGCATTCATGACAAACCATTTTATACCAAATTTATATTTCTTTATCAGCTAAATATAAATTTTATATTTTATACAAAATCCCAACCAAACTCTCTTGAAACTCTGGCTAAAATCCTAACCAACACCTTAAAAGTTTTCTTTTTGGCAACATTTCGACAAGCTCTCTAACTTGTCATCATCGGGCCCCTACTTTCAGTTTAGAAGCTGTGGATATGCTGCGAGATCGGAGTTGTCACTTTTCTGTGTTCACTACTGCTCACGACAACTCCGATCTTAGAAGAGCAACAGACAATGGTTGGCTGGCATGCCCAGAGTGATGACTCTGCGTGCCACTTTCGGCATGCGTGCCATAGGTTCACCATCACTGCCCTATACCATTGCGGATAAATGGCTGTCCAATCTCTTTTAAAAATCTTCAGTGATGGAGAACCTTCAACTTTTGAAGGCAAGTCCATCCACTGGTTAATTGTTCTCAGTGTCAGGAAATTTCTCCTTAGTTCTAGTTGGGATCTCTCCTTGATTAGTTTTCATCCATGGGTTCTCATCCTTCCTCTAGTGCTTTGGAGAATAGGTTGTCTCCCACTGACTTACTCAAATTCCTTCTTCAAAGTCATCTCCACACACTTCAACAACACTTGGAATGCACTTCTATTCCAGTTAGTTCACCTTTTCTTTTTTTGGATGCAAATATGGAAGCTGAAACACTCTAGCCAACAGACAGGATTTTTGATAAGACTTTTCTACATGAAAGGCAAAGCCAGGGTACGTACAGTATTTTTGCAATTAACTTCACAAGAAAGGCTGACAGTACACACAAAATAAAAGACCATGTTTTATTCAGAATGGAGGCCAGAAAGAAACCGAATGGGGTATAGAAGTACAAATGACAGAATTCTAAATAACTCAAAATAATTGAAGTGGCCTCATATTGGGTTATTTTTCTCTCTCTTTATTCATGACACTAAGACTTAATTATGCAGAATTGAATAGCTTGGGTTGCAGCAGGTAGTCAAAGCACTTCTGGATGGATAATAATATTAATAAGAACAACAACAACAACAATAACAACTTTTCAAAGTTGTGGCTGCTTGACTCTTGATGATTCCAGGTGTCTCCGAACAATCAAACAAAAAGAAAACTTACAATAATATCAATAAAGTGTAAACATGAAACTATGGCAAGTGTGATGAAGCGGGGGGGTCTCCATTTTCCTCACCAAGGACCTTGGGAAAGAATGAGTGTTCATCAACCTTCCAAACAACATCAGAGAAGGGGCCATCTGGATCTTGAGGGCAACCTTGTTGAATATTTAGGATCAATTTTTATTTCTTTTGTGTTTTCATGTTTGATGCCACCCATTCTGATTTCTACGCCAAGCCTAGTGCAATGCAGTTATTAAGTCTCTGTGTGACCACACCAGGGGTGAAATCCAGCAGGTTCTGACAGGTTCTGTAGAACCTGTAGCGGAAAGTTTGAGTAGTTTGGAGAACTGGCAAATGCCACCTCTGGCTGGACACAGCGTGGGGTCAGAATGGAAGTTTTGCAATATCCTTTCCCCTGGAAGTGGGGAGGGAATGGGGATTTTGCAGTATCCTTCTCCTGCCATGCCATCAAGCCACGTCCACCAAGCCCCACCAAGCCCCACCAAGCCACGCTCACGGAACCAGTAGTAAAAGAATTTGGATTTCACCACTGGACCACACCTATTGCCATTCAACACTACGGTTAAAACCACTACGGTTTAGCATTGATAGTGAATCCAGCCTTGTTTAATCAAATTAAGTATGTTTAGAATTGATACCAGTAAATATTAATTTTGGTTCATGAATAAAGGTAAATGTTTCCCTGCATATGCATGCTAGTCATTCCCGACTCTAGGGGGCGGTGCTCATCTCCGTTTCAAAGCCAAAGAAACAGCGCTGTCTAAAGATGTCTCCGTGGTCATGTGGCCGGCATGACTCAATGCCAAAGGCGCACGAGCGCTGTTGCCTTCTCACCAAAGTGGTCCCTTTTTTTCTACTTCCATTTGGTTTCGAACTGCTAGGTTGGCAGAAGCTGGGACAAGGAACGGGAGCTCACTCCATTACGTGGCGCTAGGGATTCGAACCGCTGAACTGCCGACCTTCTGATCGACAAGCTCAGCATCTTAGCCACCGATCCACCAGCCATGGACACCATTTCACAAAGAGCAATTCAGATCATAGCACTAATCGTGCCTGTTGGAAGCCGCAAAATATTCCAGTGAGTCTGGATCTACGGGCTCCTCCTTCCTGTCTAGTATTGCATTTGAAGAGAGATACTTAAAAACCGAACTCCCACCAAAATTTTGCCCTCTCCTTCAACTCTTTTACTACGCCATATTGGATAACCAGTTGGCGCAGGCTCCAAGTTTTCAGTAAACGTGCGCCCTTCAATAGACACACATGTTTTCGTATGACCTCTATCAGAGA
Source organism: Masticophis lateralis (assembly GCA_030761175.1). Lineage (NCBI taxonomy): Eukaryota > Metazoa > Chordata > Lepidosauria > Squamata > Colubridae > Masticophis > Masticophis lateralis. The sequence goes on from JAUDYJ010000011.1 coordinate 7,412,977, forward strand.
GCTTTTCTTGGTCTCGCATCAGTCTGAAAAACACTGCGTGCTTCAAACAGATTGCAGCCTCCCCTTTTCTTTCACCCCAGCATTTGAGTATTTTGTGTTTTGTTTTGTTTTTTTATCGCGCTCGCTTCTCTCGGTAGCAAAAGCAGATGGACAGGCCATCTTGGCCCGTCTTCTTCTGAAATGCATCTCTGTTTAAGAAAGTTTAAAGCTACAAGCTCCCTCTTTGTAAAGTAAGTTGTACATCTGGAGACTTAATGAGAAAATGCATTATTGAGCCACAAACAGAAGCTGGAATCCGCGCCTTCCGAGCTTTCGTTTAATATGTGAACATTTCTTAAAAGAGAATTCGAGGCCCCGTCTCTCCCTCGTCCTGCCACGTGGCCGACAAACTTCCTGCTGCGAGTGTACAAGAAACAAGGACAGTTCACATTTTAAGTGGGACTGCAATTGAAGGTTTAAGGTGTCATTCAGCTTGATGTTGGGGCTATTATCATGACTGTATCCGATTTCTTTCGGCGAACATGTCCAGCAAAGCACTCGGTGACCTTACCTCAGACCTTGCATTCAGTCAACCAATGCGTACTATTTTTGCATGTGCAAATTGCTGTTATTCATGCTTTTTATTGTCTTGAAATCTAGGCTACTGCTGTGTAGGCCGGAAGATTCTACAGCTATGAAAGTCCCTTGTGCCTTTCAATTCCTATTCTACTGCAAATAGCAATTCTCTCTCTCTCTCTCTCTCTCTCTCTCTCTCTCTCTCTCTCTCTCTCTCTCTCGTTATGTTAAATAGGGCCTTCCTTCCTTCCTTCCTTCCTTCCTTCCTTCCTTCCTTCCTTCCTTCCTTCCTTCCTTCCTTCTTTCCTTCCTTCCTTCCTTCTTTCTTCCCTTCCTCCCTTCCTTTCCTGTCCCTTTCTTTTCCTTCCTTCTTTCTCACCCTCCCTCCCGTCCTATACCTCCCTTCTTTTTCTCCCTCCCTTTCTCCTTCCTCCATCCCTCCCTCCCTTTCTTCCTTTCCTGTCCCTTTCTTCCTTTCCCATCCCTTTCTTTTTCTTCCTTCTTTCTTGCCCTCCCTCCCATCCTCTCCCTCCCTTCTATTTCTCCCTCCCTTTTTTCTTCCTACTTTTTCTTCCTCCCACCCTCCCTTCTTTCCTTCTCTTCCCTTCCTTTCTTTCCTGTCCCTTTCTTTTCCTTCCTTCCTCCTTCCCTCCCTCCTTTGTCCTCTTCCCTTCCTTCTTTTCCCTTCCTTCCTTTCCTGTCCCTCTCTTTTCCTTCCTTCCTTCTCGCCCTCCCTCCAAAACTCTCCCTCCCTTCTTTTTCTCCCTCCCTTTTTCCTTCCTTCCTTCCTCCCTCCCTCCCTCTCATGGTCTTTTCGATCACATGACCCTGGGGATGCTGCAATGATTGTAAATCTGAAAAACGGTTATTATAAGTTTTCAGTGCCATTGTAAGTTTGGATGGTCACTAAACAAATTGTTGTAAGTCGAGGACTACCCCTATTCAATTCCTTATCACTTTTCTAATAAAGCCACAGATCTTCCAGGAAGCTGGTTGTCTTTTAAGCTTTGCCATGAGCGGAGCACCATCTGTTCCTCATATACTTGCTTCCATCTAAGCATAGCAGAAGCATCTTGAAGATTCCTGCACATCCGATATATTTCTTTATACGAAAACACACAGCAGACTTCTTTTGTCCAATAAGCGACAAAACCAATCAGCACGACAGAAGCCACATATTAGGCAATGTGTCTGCCATGGAAAGAAAGTTATTGAAATAATCAGAGCCAGATGTTGGATCAAATTGAAGCCAATCTCTCTTGAAGCCTCCAAAATTGTGTCTGAGGTGCAATGTTTCATGCAAAATGATTGCTTAATTTGTAGAACGTGCATTTTTTCCAGCAATATGACAGGGAAAAATTGGAGCACCTGTGAAGGAAATCTGGTTTTCAAAGGCACGGGAATGACATCTAGGTTTGGTTAAGAGTCACAGAAATCTAGCAATGCATTTTAGTCTTTGACAAACATTTGCATTGGAGAACTCTTTTCCTTTCAGGAAAAAAAAATATATCACTAAATGAAGGATGAACTATATTTATAGCTCAGGGGTGAAATCCAGCAGGTTCTGACAGGTTCTGGAGAACCGGTAGTGGAAAGTTTGAGTAGTTTGGAGAACTGGCAAATACCACCTCTGGCTGGTCCCAGAGTGGGGTAGGAATGGAGATTTTGCAATATCCTTCCTCCAGGAGTGAGAAGGGAATGGGGATTTTGCAGTATCTTTCCCCTGGAGTGGGATGGAAATGGAGATTTTGCAGTATCCTTCCCCTGCCACGCCCACCAAGCCACACCCACAGAACCAGTAGTAAAAAAAAATGGATTTCACCACTGCTATAGCTGGTTTGTCTATTTGCATAATTAGGGAGAACAATGACTTGAAATAATTTCACTAAGGAGCTAAGAATGAAGGAGAAGTTTCCCGATAGTTAGAACAATAAACAGTGGAACAACTTGTCTCCATAAATTGTGAGTGTTCCAACCCTGGAGATTTTTAAGAGATTGGAAAGCCAATCCAACTATGGATTGGACAGCTATGTCAGAATGGTGTTTGTGTAGAGAGCTGGATTAGAAGACTAGAAGTTGTCCAAGAAGATCTGCCAATGTTGTTGACATTCTTTGTAGGATAATATGGGTGTAACGGAACGTGTGGATGGGATTTCCACAATAAATACCTACTCACATGAACAGATTCACGCGTATGGCTGCCACATTCATTTAGCAACCTGCTCCTCCAAATGAGTTGTAAAATCACTTTCTGTCATGCGAGTGTTGTGACACAGGCCCAAGTAAGTAGTAGGAAAACACAAACAAACTGTATTCGAACAGCTGAGAATGACTTCATTCCCGGCGTCATTCAACTAAATTAAAGCGAATTCCTCCCAACACAAATTCCTCAATCCTATCTCAAACCTTATCCAATTAGGTAAACTGCCAAAGGCCTTTCTTGGCAAATGTTCAGAAGTCCCAGATACAAAAATAAATACAAGACATAGACAAAGAAGAAGACAAAGCTACCAACGTTTTCCAGCAAAGCCCAAACACAGTTACTGGTCTATTTTAAGCCTTATGGGTGGGGCCAATCATCTCTTGGCCCTACTCCTGAGTCATCCTCTTTGCTTGAGCTGCTCTTGCCTTCTGGCAGCTCTTCTCATGTGTGCATTAGGAACAGGCTCCTCCTCACTCCTATCAGTCTCTGGAGCTCTGGAGTCTGCACCTCACTCCCCAATGGCCCTGGCTCCATCTCTGCCTTTGACACAGAGCCCTCATCCAGGCTTTCCCCAGTCTCTAGGACTGGCCCAGGTTCTTCCTCAGCCTCCTCACTGTCCTACTCCTCTGCCAGCTCTGCAGGCTGCTGGCAGACCATAACAGCGGGTACCTCAACTTATGACCCTAATGGCTTACAACCAGAGATGGTATTCAGCCTGTTCGGACAAGTTCAGGCAAACCGGTAGTGGAGAACACAGGTATGCCCACCCACCCGTCCCGGCTCTGTGCTGTCCTATTTAGGTTTTGAAGCTGGGTGCATGTGCAGAAGGTGTGTGCATGACCAAAGCGCATGCATGGAAGGACAGGCATATGTCCCAAAGGTGCGTATGTGAAGCGAGCATACACATATGTGGCGAACCGGTGGTAACAAAATATGAAATCCATCTCTGCTTACAATGGTATTTCCACTCCCAATTATGGTTGTAGGTCAAGGATTATCTCTATGCTTCTCTTTTTCACTGTCCCACCAATGTGGAAGAGTATGTATGGAAAGCCAAACTTTACTAGAAAGAGACTGTGGTTTTTTTTTTTTTTGAAGCCCTTCTATAGGTCTTTGATACCCTCATAACTTTTTCTAACTGTGCCAGGCTTACCAATCGCTGCAAAGTTCATTATGCAGCATTTTTAGATTTTTATTATGGGTTAGCAGGATAACGGAAAACATCTTCTCTTTGCTTTGTCATAGACAGTTAGTCACATCCTCTAATGGTGGTGCTTTAAATAATGCATTTTGCCTTCCCTTTCCCACTTTCTTTAAAACCACAAAAGCTCAGTCAATGACATTTGCTATGCTTTTTTTTTTTGCCTCCTCTAGAATAAAAGGTGTTTTCATTTCATTTTGCGGTCTTTTGTCCTGCGTGACAAATTCTCTCCCATTAAACAAACATGCTTCTTCCTCAAAACCAAGAACACCTTGCAAAAAACGTAGACAAAACAGGAGCTATTATCGTTTTTTAAGGCACTGCAGCAGAAGTTAACAGAATAACAGAGTTGGAAGGGACCCTGGAGGTCTTCTAGTCCAACCCCCTGCTTAGGCAGAAAAACCTACACCACTTCAGACAAATGGCTATCCAACATCTTCTTAAAAACTTCCAGTGTTGGAGCATTCACAACTTCTGGAGGCAAGTTGTTTCTACTGATTAATTGTTCTCACTGTCAGGAAATTTCTTCTTAAATTACTTCTCTCTAAGTTGAGGGGAGGGGTTTGAGAGAAAGAGAAAGAGAAAGAAAGTTCTCATATAAAACTATAAAATTTATTCTCTTTCTTTCTCTCTGTTTGTTTCTTGTCTTGCTATGGTGTGTGCACAAACATGTATTAATTTGAAGGAAATGTCTGAGATTGTATCCCTATTGTCTTTATAATAAATTTCCTGCTATCCTAATTTCGCAGATGGGTAATTGAATTGGAGAAAAGTACCACTCACCAAATCCATATCTTCACTGGGAAAATCCCAAATTTGTATCAAAAGTTAATCATAGTGAAACAAAGACCCGTGATGGATTTGTATGGCTAAGTATGGATGGATTTGTTTGGCTAAGTTTAAAGAACCTAGCCTCTAAACTGAACGTTTTGCCTACTCCAGGTCAGTTTGTAGGTAATGAAACTACCTGAAGAAGGTACCAAGAATGCTTAATGTAGCATCACTCGAGTGCTTAGAGGCAAATCTTCTTTACCAACTCATCTCAAATTTCCAAGTTTACTCATGATATAGCAAACCATTTTTTACTTTATCATAAATGGGATAGAAGATAGATAGATAGATAGATAGATAGATAGATAGATAGATAGATAGATAGATAGACAGACAGACAGACAGACAGATTCCTTTTCTTTCTCTTTTAATGACAGTGATCCCACAAAATAACTTAGTGAGTTGGGTATTGGATGTTTCAAATTTTGAAATTTATGACCCTGCACGTATTGGTGAAGTTAGTTGTCCTGCATTACTCATGCTCTTTGGACATGGCGACTTCGGGAACATCACAAGAGCCAGAGTTTATTCAGCACTGCTTTAAGGCATACCTAAAATATAAATTACTCTTTTGATATAACCACAAGATGCCCCAAAGTCAAATAGAATGCATGCATGTGTGAACCGAACTAGAATGACTGAAACCAATGACCTAGGAACTGGAATTACAGCTACCTCCCCTTTGATCAAACTCAAAAGAAAAATTTGAGTTTGATCAAAAATTTTGAGTTTGATTAGGCAGTTGTATTAACCTGCAGCTGTATTAACCTGCCTGCCTCACATGCAGGCAGCCCAAGTTCGAATCCGAGTAAGGGTATGGCTAGCTGATGAGAGCTAAATAGTTTGAAATAGATCTATACTAGTCTCCCTTTATTTCTTCATCAGCGAAACATAAATTTGGTATAAAATGGTTTGTTGTGACTGTGACTGCTTGAGAGATCCTGGATTGGAGCTGAAAAGTGAAAGGGATGCAGTACGTTCCCTCCCACATGTTGGGGTAGACCAGGTATCTCAATAGAAAAACACTTAATCTCTCCCCTGGCTCAAGCTGATGAAGGGAGGAGAACTTGTGGCTCAGAGGTTAATACAACAGCCTAACATGCAGGCAGCCCAAGTTTGAATCCAAGTAAGGGTAGGGCTAGCTGATGAGAGCTAAATAGTTTGAAATAGATCTATACTAGTCTTCCTTTATTTCTTTATCCGCAAAATGTATGTATGTATATGTACCTATGTAAATCATAAATTGAAAATTGATTTTGATTATTTTATTTTGTTCATTTGTCCGTACGTACATGAATGCACCCACACAAGAAAAACCTGTGGTTTAGCTCTTTGATCTTTAAATATAGAATAAACATATTTCACTACAAGGAGCTTATTGTTAAGAATAATTGCATTTCTTGTGAAATCAGGTGAAATGACATCCTTTAAAAATGCAGTAAACAAATTCAGCATGTCAAGGAAAATGAAAAAAAAAAATCTAGACAAGTGACAATAATGCAAAAAAAAAAAACCCTTTTAAAAAGTAAATTAATAAGATTGTCTTTGAAAAAAATGATAGAAACAAGCATTCTTTTTGCACAAGTAACTACTGTAAACGGCATGAAAGGCTAATTTAAGATATCAAACAATAGGCAAAAATAACAATTGAGATTAAATTGTTCTTTGGAATTGAATCGTGTTGCTAAATGTGTCCCTCATTTCTGTTGTTGTTCTAAACAAAACTTCTGACGAACATTTCAAGAAAAGAATTCCACTCTTGGAAGAAATAAAAGGGTTATAGAAACTGGATTCCCAAAAAGAAAAGAAAGATGGGGAACTATTCAGAAGGAATTGGTAAACAAACAAACAAACACTTTTTACCAAAGTATTACATTAGTACTAAGGCCAAAGCCGAGTCTCAGAGATCAAGCTTTGAATGACAATTATCTTAAACTAAAATTATGTCCTAGGTAATTAGCTTGCTCGATAATCAGGAATTAGGATAATTGGAATGTAATACCTCTAGAGTAAGTGTCAGAAAATTTACAAGAGCCAAGCAATATTCTTCCAAATCTCTCACAAGTTAATCCAACCCGGTAAAGATTATGGTGCTTTTGGTTCTTTGATACAGTGGGATCAGTTATGAAAATATAGAAAAACAAGCGAAGTGATCAACCTGGGGTGTGTGTGTGTGTCCCCCATCTTTCTCTTTTTTTATGTCTCTAATTTTGGAAGACTGTATGAGAGAAAATTGAAGACTAAATGGTATAGGGTTTCCTGCCTAAGCAGGAGGTTGGACTGGAAGACCTCCAAGATCCCTTCCAATGCTTCTATTCTATTCTATTCTATTCTATTCTATTCTATTCTATTCTATTCTATTCTATTCTATTCTATTCTATTCTATTCTATTCTATTCTATTCTATTCCATTCCATTCCATTCCATTCCATTCTTATTGCATACATCAACCAAGGAATGTTGCTGTTATGGAGAGAGAGAGAGAGACAGAGAGACAGAGAGACAGAGAGACAGAGAGACAGACAGAGAAGCTGAAAGAGAGAGAGAGAGAAAGAGAGAGACAAAGAAAGAAAGAGAGACAGACAGAGAGACAGAAAGAGAGAGAGACACAGAGAGAGAAAGAAAAAGAAAGAAAGAGAGAGAGAGAGGGAGGGGGAGGGGGCGAGAGAGAATGCGTGTCGGGGTTCCGACGGATGCAGAGAGAGAGAAGAGCTGAGGAAGCTTCTTGGATGAGAAGCAAAACATCTTCAAAAAACAAACAAAAAACAAAAAACAGAAAGTCCCGGTTGCCTCTTGAAAAAGCACCTTTAGGTCAACCATGACCTGGGTGACTAAGAATCTCCATAGACTTTTGCTATAGGTGCTATGTTTTTAACTTACGATTCAGAGAGCTTGATGGCATGTGGTGTGCACAGACTTACTAAATATGATGTTTCAGTGATTATTTAGCTTCATCCAATGCAGCAAGATGTGATAGATGTTAGAGAGAGAGAGAGAGAGAGAGAGAGAGAGAGAGAGAGATAAAAGGAAGGAAGGAAGGAAGGAAGGAAGGAAGGAAGGAAGGAAGGAAGGAAGGAAGGAAGGAAGGAAGGAAGGAAGCAAGGAAGATGGCTGGCAAGCAGATGTTAATTATAAATTCATTAATACATTTGTGCCGTTGGTTGCTTGTTATATATACAGCAGTGCAGGATCATCTCAAAAACTTTCTACCATCTATTCTGTCTCTCGTATACTCGCAGATTCAATTACTTGCCTGTATATATGATTGACAAATTCATTCCAGTGTGAATCTACTGTGCGCATCTTTAATTCTAGCCTAAACCCATCTCGTGAATCCCCTTCCCTACATCCCGATATAAAAAGCAGGCTGTGCAATGCATGCTTCCTTTCATTACATCAAGTTAACTTACAAAGACCCAGACATCGGTTTTATTGGTCAAATCATTTTCTCGTTGGCAAACACTCAACGCACCTGGAGACACTGGATAGCATATTCCAAGGATAATTGATTGTATTTCTGCCTCTCAAACATTTGTCAACAAGCAAGATTGTTAAGCCACACATGGCCTTGTGACAGTGTGATTCCTGATTTTTAGGCAACGTCTTTTGTCAAGAAGAGAGGGGAAGGGCTTGTCAAAATAATGTTCCTGCAAAACAAGGGAGCTAGCTGGGAGCAAATTGTTTTCCAGCAACCAGATGCAAATCTTAGCACATCAGAAAAACGGAACTCTTCAGCTTTGCAAGAAATGAGTATTTCTCCTTCAGTCAAATGCAAAGACCCACATGTGTGATTCAGTCTCTGCCAATCACAAAACAATGGATTTAAGCATTTAATTCTGCAGTTACCATCTTTATTTGAAACCCTTCCTACTGTTTTCAATTGGTTTCTTGCTCACTCTTTGCATCTCAGTGTTGCAACCTAAAAGATTTTTAATCTACCTATTTCTATCATGGCTTCCCCTTAAGAAATCTCATTAAAATCCACAAATCTTAAAATGTCAGAAAGAGTCAAAAAGAGGGCTGTGAAAATATTTACAGATCCCTCTCATCCTGGACATAAATTGTTTCAATTCCTACCCTCAAAATGAAACTATGGAGCACTGCACACCAGAACAACTAGACACAAGAACAGTTTTTTCCTGAACGCCATCATTCTGCTAAACAAATATTTCACTCAACACTGTCAAACTATTCACTAAGTCTGCACTACTATTAATCTTCTCATCGTTCCTATCACCCATCTCCTCCCACTTACGACTGTATGACTGTAACTTGTTGCTTGTATCTTTATGATTTATATTGATTGTTTCCTAGTATGATTTGATTGCTTATTTGTACTTTATGACTATCATGTAGGTGTTGTACCTTATGATTCGTGATGAATGTATCTTTTCTTTTTATGTATACTGAGAGCATATGCACCAAAGATAAATTCCTTGTGTGTCCAATCACACTTGGCCAATAAAGAATTCTATATCTATCTATCTATCTATCTATCTATCTATCTATCTATCTATCTATCTATCTATCTATCTATCTATCTATCTATCTATCTAATGCATGCCCATGGAGAGCAATGCACCAATGCTCTCCATGCAACAATACAGCAATACAAAAGAAAATGCAAATTTTAAAATTTGGAAGATGTGTCTAAAATTTTAGTAATATAGAGATGCCTAATGGAGGTCCACGACATGGCCATTTTGGGAGCCAGTGTGGAAAGGGCAATATCACCCAATCATCTTGCATATTTTGGAACCCTCATACAGGTCCTAGCAGATGCATAGAACTGTGTGCAGCTTCCGGGAAGAAAAATTGAAATATGGGACATAAATATATCCCCCAAAAGACGACTTGCTGAAATGTCCTCAGCTATATTTTTTTTGTTTGAATGTTATTCTTCTATTGTCACCTCTTTCTTTGTGTCAGGAGAAAGCAAGCAGAACCCCTTGTGAAGAATCTGAACAACAGTAGTTTATTGCTGGTGAACTATGTTACAAGAATTTTGCCTGACTGACTATGTTCCTCTGGGAACCGCAAGTTAAGGATTCTGGCCTCTGCTATTTTCTGCTGTGCAGTGACTCCAAACTCACGCCCGTCTTAACCCTTCCCTCCAGCCAGTGGTGGTATTCAACTGGTTCTATCCGGTTTGGGTAAATCTGTAGTGGCTGATGCGGGAGGCTCTGCCCAGCTGCCCAGATGTCATCACGGCCCGTTTTTGAGGCTCTGCACATGCTTGCATGCTCACATTTGCAAATCGGCAGTGAAGGTAAGTGAATACCACCCCTGCCTCCAGCCTAGATGGAATTTGCACCACATTTTCAGTCCCATCTCCAAATAGCTCCATGTTTAAACATGCCATCCATCTCTTAGTAATCCTGAACCTGGTTCTTGAGAGAATCCCAACTCATAGGCTTCCAAAGAACATGGAAGGAAGATAACCAAAGCATTGGTTCTTTAGTTAAAAAAAATGCTTACAATGATCTATCTGAATGGAAACAGTTGAGGAAGCTAATGAGTAAACTAGAACTGATTTGATAGTCTATGCTGGTCTGTGACCATAATAAAATTAAAGCCTCCATTTTTACAACCTTGCAATCCCTTAATTTGGGATAGACTCAGGGTAACTGCATGGAGTGGAGCGTTTACTGGCCAGATGCCCTTCCTGACAACTAACAGCAGCAGATGTTAGTTTGCAGCAGATTTTTTTTTTTCTGTTCACCCTGGGAGAGAAATGTCTGCCACTACCTAGGACTGAATTCCCAACCTTCCTAGTGGGAGGTGAACATCTTCACCACTAGGCCACCATGCCACTCAGACTAATCTGGCCCTATCTAATCAGTTCCTCCAGATCCTTCTACTGCAGTTCTACAAGTTCAGGGATGTAAGGTTTCAAACTCCACCTTATCTCTACTACTCGAGCTTCTACAGCCAACAATTTGACACGAAGGAGGTATTGTCAACTGACTGACAGCCCCAGATGATACTCTCTAGTACCATCATTACGTTGGTAGTGAGCTATTATCAAGAATTGTGCCATAATCAGTTCAGGTCATCTTGCCTCTGGAATGTACTGTACCTCCTATGCAGGGATAAGAATCGCAACTTCCTTCCCCACAAAAGGGGAAAAAAAGATTATCTCATTGTTATTGAAATATCTTTTGAAACACGCTGAAATATTAAAGAAATAAATGTTGTGGCAGTGATCTGGATCTACATGTCAGCTTTCACTGTTTTCAATGGTCCCACAAGGAAACTTAAGTGGCATTTGAACTGCTTGTGTTTTTAAAAATCCCAAGGAGGTCAGAATTTCGAATCAAAAGATCTTTTACAGAATAACAGGAGCTCAGATCCCTTAATGTATAAAAATGTTCCAGAACATAAAAAGTAACATTTGTACCAGCTGGCTTTTCCCCCTCAATATATATCTCTGTCTCTCAGAAATCCCATGAGGAAACTCTTCCCTGACATAGCCTACAGCTACTTTGAATGTAGGAAGTTAAGTAAAGAATGGTGTTCAACCTGCTGTGTAGAAGCTTAGGAAGCGGAATGACATGAAACACAGCAAGCTACATCACACATGAATATGTGTCTGTCAAAAATAAATAAGTATCTAGTTGCATTTCCCACAGAGGAAACAGAAAACAAGGCAAAAGTGAATTTGCTTACTTTAATTTCTGGTTTTAGGTCTGGTATGTTGGAGGAGACAGAAGAAGCAACGTTAAATCTGGAGTATTTCCTTGGCCAAAGAAATTGCCACTTGTAGCATTCAGAGTGATAAGCCAGCGTTGTTTTGCTGGTCTCAGGTGTGGCTCGGTAGAAATAAAGACAGAGTCCAGGTATTTTCCTTCATAAGCTATACATGTTTATTCAGCTGAATAAAGACGGGTCCCTCAAAGCAAGTGGGAACCCTGAACATACTGTGACATTCATATTTATATGCTTGCTAGATTGTTTATTTCATTATACAGAGAAGCTGGCATTCTATAGATAAAATATAGAAGTAGAGAAATAGTTAACCTCCTCCCTTGGAGGTCTTCAGGCTGCAGCTCAGGGACATAGAATATTTCCTTGGGAAGTTTCCATGACCCTGAAGGGCTGATGAGGTAATGGTACCAACAGCATTGTGGGTTTCAGCAGCTTCTGACCAGTTCTGTAGAACCGGTAGCGGAAATTTTGAGTAGTTCAGAGAAGCGGTAGTAAAAATTCTGACTGGTCCCACCCCCATCTATTCTCTGCCTCCCAAGTCCCAGCTGATCGGGAGGAAATGGGGATTTTGCAGTATCCTTCTGCTGGATTGGGGAGGGAATGGAGATTTTACAGTAGCCACGCCCACCAAGCCACGCCCACCAAGCCAAGCCATGCCATGCCCAACACGCCCACAGAACCAGTAGTAAAAAAATTTGAAACCCACCACTGAACTGCATGTATGTTCCTTCAAGGCTGCTATTAGAATTATTAGAATCCTGATCAACAGGGTTTTGGTCCATGTTATCACATAAACATAGGCACAACTGCTGGCAGGTGAGGAAAACAACAACTCTGTGTCCATGCCTTATGGGTTTATCACACAATATATTTTGGATTTCCTTGTTCTCCTTCCTCCTATTTTTAAACATGGCAACTTGCCCTTTTTTTTTGAAAAAAAAAAACCCACTATACTGGAACACAATGAACCCTTGCCAATTGCAATTCGGGCACAAAATTTAAATAAAATTATGCATATGTAAAGCTCTTAGCATTGTGTTTTCTCTGACTTGATTCATGGTCTGATATTGTTTTATTGGCACTAACCAATTATTCTATTTTTGGGTATTAGGTTTTTTCCCCACTAATAGCAACAGAAGTCACGAGCTGGCTTTAACCAGGCCTTGTAAAGCTCCTTTTTGCTTTGAAAGACAGTATGACAATCACAAATTCTCTTGCTTTTGTGTTGTTTTTTAGAGGGGATCGGATATGATCTACACGTCAAAATACTCTAAAATCCTGAACTGAATTCTGTGATAGACATTGTATATATATATAGGGAGAAATAAAGGGAGACTAGTATAGATCTATTTCAAACTATTTAGCTCTCACCAGCTAGCCATACCCTTACTTGGATTCGAACTTGGGCTGCCTGCATGTTAAGCAGTTGTGACCTCTGAGCCACAAGTTCTCCTCCCTTCATCAGCTTGAGCCAGAGGAGAGATTAAGTGTTTTTCTATCAAGGCACCTGGTCTACCCAGCATGTGGGGGGAGCATACTGCACCCCTTTCGCCTTTCAGCTCCAATCCAGGAGCCCGCAAATGTGTGTGTGTGTGTGTGTGTGTGTGTGTTATTTAATGATTTTCTTAAAAAAAAACATTATTTACAAATTTCTTAATTAATTTCTTAATTAATTAATTAATTAGACACACCAGAGGCTTTAAAACTTTGATCAGCCACTTGAAATTCGAATTATTGGAATCCATTCAATTGATCCATCCTATGGGCCCCTTCCATAAACTGAGAAAGACAGTGACAAAGTGTCTTAAATTTTGTCATCTTTCTGAGTCAGTCCTGGCAGGGCTGCATTCTGAAAATCTCATCTTCTTAGAAGTTCTGACTCTTCAAATAAAGAGTGAACATTCTTTAAGGAGTGACCCAGGGATGGCTTTCACTTATCTTTGCTACCAGTTCACAAATGTGAGTGTACACATACACACGCTTCGTTTGCACGTGCCAACTCCATACATGCACAGGGCCTTCCATGCACGTGCAAAGCATAAAAAATGGGACGTGATGACATCCGGGCGGATGGGCGGAGCCTCCTGAAGCCGCCGCTACCAATTTGTCCGAACTGGATAGAACCAGCTAAATACTACCACTGGAGTGACCCAAACAGAACGAAGGTACATTTCTTTAAAAAAAAAAAACCCAAAACACCAGGATGGAGCAATGTGAGAGGAAGCAAAAGATGTATTATTTGTTATGTCCAAGAATTAAATCACACATTAAAATTAGACCAACACGGCAGACAATTGTCCTCCAACTTACAAACAGCCACAAAAGTGGTGTGAAGAAAAGGAGGATCTAACCCAGGCTATTTCCACACTGTTGATTTATAGCTTCTTATAATGTCACCCAGCCATTGCTGTTTTGATATAAAGCCTGTCTCCACCACTGATATATCGGCCCAGCAATGGCTAGATGACGCTGTAAGACACTATAAATCATTAGTGTGGAAATGGTCTCACTAATTCCCTATTCTCCCTCAAGCAATTTTAGTTACTTGGAGGATTAAAGTAAAATCTCCTTCAAGTCAAGCTTGACTCTCGGTGACTTACATGGACACATCCATGCAGTTTTCTCACATGTTAAGGTATTGCCAGGGATTTCTTAGGAGATAGCTTTTCAATTCACAGATAAGGTTGCAGGTTCTCGCCGAGTAGATTTTCCAGTAGATACTATATGAACAATGTGTCCCTCGTGATATATTTGTCTCCCCCTGAGGACACAGAGAATTCATCTTCAGTGGAAAAATATTTCTCTACCTTTTTATTTATTTATTTTGTCAAGCGTGTGTTAGATAACAGATATAGGCATAAACATGGTTATTAATACATGAAATGGATATGAATAAAAGGGGACATTAGGACAAGGACAGTAGGCACGTTGGTGCACTTATGCATACCCCTTACAGACCTCTTAGGAATGGGGTGAGGTCAACAGTAGACAGTCTAAGGTTAAAGTTTTGGGGGTTTGGGGAAGAAACCACAGAGTCAGGTAGTACATTCCAGGCATTGACCACTCTGTTACTGAAGTTGTATTTTCTGCAATCAAGTTTGGAGCGGTTTACCATAAGTTTGTATCTATTGTGTGCTTGTATATTGTTGTGGTTGAAGTAGTCATTGACAGGTAGGACTTTGTAGCAGATAATTTTATGTACTACGCTTAGGTCAGACCGAAGGCGGCGTAGTTTGAAGTTGTCTAAGCTCAAAATTTCAAGCCTGGTGGCATAAAGTATTCTGTTGTGAGCAGAGGAGTGGAGGACTCTTCTCGTGAAATATCTCTGGACTCTCTCAATTGTATTAATGTTCAATAAGCAGTGCGGGTTCAGACAGATGAGCCTGTATTTGAGAATTGGTCTAGCAAATGTTTTGTAAACTCTAGTTAGCAGTATAATATTACCAGAGAAGAAGCTACTCAAGATTAGGTTAACAACTCTTAATGCCTTTCTGGCAATGTTGATACAGTGGGCTTTGGCACTTAGATCATTAGAGATGAGTACTCCAAGGTCTTTGACAGAGTGAGGGTCGTCTACAAAGTTGTGTCCACCCAGCTTGTATTTTGTGTTTTGATTCTTTTTACCAATGTGTAAGACAGAGCATACGTTGGTTGAGATTTGAAGTTGCCACTTGTTTGACCATTCTGACACATAGTCAAGTTCTTTTTGAAGAGTAGCAGCACTGTCGGTCGTGTTGAATAGTTTTACATCATCAGCAAAGAGAATGCAGTTGCTTTTAATATGATCACAAAGGTCATTTATGTAAAGTAGAAAGAGAGTTGGATGTTACAACTGTACTAAAAATGGGGTAGAATCGTCTAATTCACTCAAGGATACAAAGCTTGCTTATTATATTTATTTACATCCCTCTGAGTTCTACTTACTCTGAGGAGCTCGTATAAAATTGTACTAAAATGCTTTTTAAAAAATGACAGAATAATAAAATTTAATTAAAAGCAGCTTTGAATGATAACCGCCTCGTCCCTAGACGTGGAGAATTTTCATGAGCCTCCTTAATGACTGAGAGTGGGTGTTGGTCGGCATTCAAATGGTGAAAGTACAAAAGAGAAACTTTTTGTACTTTCAACAAAAACAAAATTCGCTTCTGAGTTCTTTCTTCTGGATTATTCTAAGGGGAAAAGACCCACACCTGTCTTTTGGGCTGATCACACAACATGGACTCCCTAAAGAAGCCAGTCCCATAGCTAATGTGGACCCATTTCAACCACAGTAGGACCTTATAAGTCAAAATGTGTCCTTTGATTTGTACTCAGAAACCTACTGGCAGCCTATGTGGGATCTGTACTACAGTACATGTATACAAAGATAGATAGATAGATAGATAGATAGATAGATAGATAGATAGATAGATAGATAGATAGATAGATAGATAGATACATACGTACATACCAGTGATAGGATTCAAATTTTTTTACTACGAATTCTGTGGGCATGGCTTGGTGGGCATGGCTTGGCTTGGTGGGTGTGGCACACTCATCAGGGCCGCGCTCTGGAAAAGCTGAACTTCTGGGTTCTAGCATGCATACACACCCAATAATCAGCTGGCCGGTGTGCATACGCAGGCTGGCTTTTGGTGCTGCCGGACATGCGAAGGGATCACGCTCTGGAAAAGCTGAACTTTCGGGTTCTGTGATGCATGTGCACCCGACAATCAGCTGACCGGCACGCATTTGCACACTGGTTTTTGGCACTGTCATGCACACGAAGGACAGCTGGTTGTCATCCGTGCATGCACACCAGAAATTCAGAAAACAAACAGGTAAAGTCATGCGTGCCAGGCAACATGGCTTTGCATGCCACTTTGGGCACATTGGCCATAGGTTCGCCATCACACCTCTAGATCCTGAGGGAGAATATCTACTCACTCTCCTATTCTGCATAACGACTTTGAACATCACTGACATATTCATGATTCTTTATTCTATGCTGATGTATGCTCTCTCTCTCTCTCTCTCTCTCTCTCTCTCTCTCTCTCTCCTAGTGGTTTCATATAGATGTTAAACAGTATGGGAGAGAGGTTAGGAAGCACAGCGAGATGTAGCAGCTCCAGGAAAGGAGTTCCAATGTTCACCATCCCAGGCGCTACAAAACATCTTTCAGACATCAAATCCATTCCACAATGTTTAAGTCTAGCTTTGACAGGTTCCAATTTGCCTTGCCACGCGCTTAAATCGGCAGAAGGAAGCTGCACAGCGCCATTCCCGTCTCTGTTATCAATCCAATCAATCAAGGAAGGAAGGAGCAGGATTTTCACAGGGTTGGAGAAACCTCAGAAGAAGCACCACGCTCACATTCTGGATTGCAAAGGCAGAATGGGAACGGTACGTACAGTCAGCAGCAGGCAGAGACAAATGGTTCCTTCAAAACTGCCAACCTTTGACAAGTCTTCCAGAATTTTGCAAGACTGGTATCTGACAAATCTCATTTGTTGGGGCTGATGATTTAATTTTTGCTTCATCCTCTCCCACTTCATTGCCCCGCCCCAAAGTAAAGGAAGGCTCTGACATAAAAATCCATCTTACTCTTTTTTGAGGAGTGCTCCTCAAGTTATCGCAGACACCAAAAAGGAATGATAGTTCTTATTCCCAGCAACGAATACTATTAATCTTCCATGTCAGGTGCAAACAAAAACGGCCTGTTCTTTAACCAGCATATTTTTACAGGTAGTCCTCGATTTACGACAGTTTGTTTAGTAACTGTTCGAAGATACAAGAGCACTGAAAAAATGGTCTGGTGACCATTTTTCACATTTATGGCCATTGCATTCATCCCCACAGTCATGTGATTTACATTCAGATGCTTGACGATTAACACACATTTTTTTATTTTTATTTTTTACAAACATATCAACTCAATGAGTGAACATCGGGGGGTCATACATTCTAATACAAATAAAACTAGTAAAATTAATCATAGTTATACATTCAATCAACTTATATATTTCTAGTAAAGATACACAGTTGCAATCTGTCATTATTCAATTATTCCATATTTTCTCTTATTGTTACTTTTATTTTATTATGTAAAGGTGTATACACTAATATTCCCCCTTCTCTTATTTCTATCATTTATTCTAACTTTTAATCATGCCACCCTTTACTAAAAAAAACATTTTCTTTCTGTCCTGCCTAGCTTCTAGTCATGTCACCTACCTAAAAAAAAGAAAAGAGAGAGAGAAAAGGAAAAGAAGATCAGAACAACCAGAAAGGGAAATTATTTATCCATCATCTCTTTCCCACTTCAATGCTTTAATTGCTATGCATTGCAGATCATATGATTTACATTCGGATGCTTGACAATTGATTCACATTTATGACGATCGCAGTGTCCTGGGGTCTTGTGATCCTCTTTTTTTCAACCTTCTGAGAAGCAAAGTCAGTGGGGAAACCAGATTCACTTAACAACTGGGTGACTAATTTAACAACCACAGCGATTCACTGAACCCATGTGGCAAGAAAAATTGTAAAATGGAGCAAAACTCCATTAACAAATTTCTCACTTAGCGACATAAATACTGGGATCAATTGTGGTCATAAGTTGAGGATTACTAGTACAAGGAGAACTCTATGGGATAGAATTGGGTGGTAAAAATAGGTTCTTCCTGTTCTTTTTTTTTTTTCCGTCCATTGTCCACCTACAATTGTAGTTGTTCTTCAAGAACCAGTGAATTGTTCTTCCCCTTCAGTTAAACTCACCTTTCCGGATAAAAAGAAGTTTGTCAACATTTTACATCTGAAATGTTTTACATCTGAAAGCTTCCTCCAAAGCAGTTCAACATTTTGTGAATGTTTCCTGCTTTTGCAACCATTTTGAGGGAAGAGATTGCAGAAATCCAGATTCCTTGCTTTGCTTTGATGTAGAGAACATACGTAAAATGTTACCTCTTGCTATGGAAAACTATTGAGTCTGAAATTAGTTTACTTATAATTCCTAGTGGACCTTCTCATTCACCTCCTCCCCTCTCCTAAAAAAAAAAAAAATAGAGGGACTAAAATCAGCGGGGAAATCAGATTCACTTAACAACCATGTTACTAATTTAACAACTCAAGTGATTCACTTAACTGTGGTGGCACAGTGGTTAGAGTACGGTACTGCAGGCTACTTCTGCTGATTGCTACCTACCTGCAATTTGGAAGTTCGAATCTCCCCAGGCTCAAGATTGGCTCGGCCTTCCATCCTTCCGAGCTGGGTAAAATGAGGACCCAGATTGTTGGGGGCAATAGGCTGACTCTGTACACTGCTTAGAAGGGCTGTAAAGTACTGTGAAGCAGTATATAAGTCTAAGTGCTATAGCTACTTTCCTTCCTTCCTCCTCTTCCCTTTCCTTCCCTTCCCTTCCCTTCCCCATCCATCCATTCATCCCAGTTCAAGGTTGACTCAGCCTTCCATCCTTCCATGGTTGGTGAAATGAGAACCCAGATTGTTGGGGGCAATAGGCTGACTCTGTAAACCATTTAGAGAGGGCTGTAAAGCAATAAGTCTAAGTGCTGTTGCTACTGCTAACAAATGTGGCAAGAAAAGTCGTAAAAGGGAGCAAAACTCACTTAACAAATTTCACACTTAGCAACGTAAATTAGTTTACTTATAATCCATCATGGATCTTCCCATTCATCTCCTCCCCACTCCCTAAAACAAAAATTTCACACAGAGAGACTAAAATTGGCTTCATTGATTGAATGGATCATGCGGTCTCAAACTTTCAATGCCTCAGCACTTGGACAGAGTCCTCTTTGCTTCAAGTGGTAAATACACCCTGCAGGTGTAAACAAGGTCAGCAGGGGTGGACGTAATCTGCCTCATATTTCAGTGGGAAGCTGACAAGGATTCTTCTCCTGACTACTGACCAGTCCTAAGCCAAGATATAATATTTGAAAAATGGCCTGATAGTGTTCAATGCTGGAATTGTCTATTTTTTATTACATCCTTCCTGCCTGCTAGCAATACGCAGGCACCTTGTCAATAGGAAAAGGAGCCAACGACACAGGGAGCAAGACGGGTCCAGCTTGGCACCTGCAAAACTGGATTAACGTTGAGAGGGAAAAAGGAACAGCGAGATAAGACACAGACACAGACACAGACACAGACACACACACAGACACACACACAGACACACACACAGACACACACACACATACACACACACTGTATATATGCTTGTGCTAAGAGGAAGGAAGGAAGGAAGGAAGGAAGGAAGGAAGGAAGGAAGGAAGGAAGGAAGGAAGGAAGGAAGGAAGGAAGGACCCTAGTGGCATAGTGGTTAGAATGTACTATTGTAGGCTAACTCTGCCCACAGCCAGGAGTTTGATCCTGAGCAGCTCCAGGTTGACTCAGCCGTCCATCTTTCTGAGATTGGTAAAATGAAAACCCAGATTGTTGGGGCCAAGAGGCTAACTCCATAAACCACTCAGAGAGGGCTGTAAAGCACTGTAAAGCGGTATATAAGTCTAAGGGCTATTGCTATTATCTTTGTTAGCAGAACTCGTTGAGTTCTGCTACGGTTTTCTTCCATCCCGTCAGAAATAAACAAAGCAGACAAAAAAAGATATCTTGTTATTTCTGACGGGATGGAAGAAAGCCATATGACCTTTTTGGTGCATTCCTTTGTAGTTTACCATAAAGTCTTTATTTTAATCTGTTACTTTGTCAAGTGGGCTAATTAATATAAAATATACAAAATGGATGTGAAGGAGGGAGGGGGAAAAAAAGTAGTTTCACCAGGCTGGTTGCAAACTCCTGTGATGAATTAATTGTCATCCTGCTTGGTGGGAGCAGAGTCAGCAATTATGTGCAAATTGCTGTTTTGAAGATCAGGAGATTCACTAAAACAGATGTAATTAAATGCACTTGATAATTACCATTATGCTGGTACTTAATATTAATTGGACTGTGGGGTCCCGATTTTCTCCATGAGAAATGAGAACAGTTAAAGAAAGAAAAAAAAAAGAAATTAGAATGTGTTAAAAGACAGAGAGTTGGCACAGGTACAATTTAATTTAACGCTTTGCCAAAATGTTCGTCTTCATTTTTCAATCATTCTCGTCTATAGGAAGCGTGTAGGAATGGCATGCAGAGATTGCATATTCATAGTAATATATGCATATTGCCTACCTTCGGCAAATGTAACCTTACAATGAAAATAAGCCAGTATTCCTGGTTGTGCATCTGGTCTGAACTTCCTTGCAGGGCTAAAAGTGAGTTGCAAGTGACATTCTGTCATTCGGTCCAATAGTCTGAATCAATTCTTAACCCAATTTTCAACCCTGAAGCTGGCCTGACTGAGGCCATTTTGAGACTTCAGCGCTGACACACTGGAGCTGAGGGATAGGGAGGGGCGAATAGAGATAGTTCAGGGCTTTGCAGTCAAAACAAGATTCTTTCTCTTGGGAACCAAGGACATACCTGCAGGTGTTCAGAAGGAGGGGACTAAGGTCACCTAGCAATTGGACTGCATCCTGATTGGACCATGTGACTGGTTGTTTTTGGGAAAGTAACAAATTTTTGCTTTTAACTAGTTGAAAGCTACAGGAACTGTTAGAGCCGGTTTTCACCAGCCTGTGCCAATATGATATATCCAATAAACCTATTCTTTGAGGGATCTACCAGCTTTGCTATAGGCATGTTACTTGGAACCCTGACACTAATACTATTGTTAATATTAGCATTAGTGGCAGGAGTGGTGAGTGGGGTAGTGGCCTAGTGGTTAAAACACTCACCTTCCACTATGAAGGTTGAGAGTTCAATCCTAGGTAGCAGCAGATATTTGTCTCCTAGGTGCAAAGAAAAAAATTATCTCCTGTGAACTTTGTGTGGTGTCAGGAAGGGCATCCAGCTAGTAAACGCTCATCTCCATCCAGTCGCCCCAACTCTACCTTGAATTAAGGGATTACAGAGTCATGAAAAGAGAGTTTATTAGTATCAGGAGTGGAAACTGTATTTTCAAGTGAAGGAATGATCTGGTCACTAACATGAACCCAGACCAAGGACAGTAGACCTTCTACTGCACTTCAGAAGCCATCAGCCCTATCAGGAAACACAAAAGTTTTTCATTTCTTTTTCTACAACTCCTAACTTAAGATAGATATTTCCTATAAATGTCCTGTCTTGTCCTGTCTCAATGGAGAATATACCAACTGTGTATACAATTCCCCAGGTAGTACATATGTTCAGTGATCTGCAAAGCTTCTGGCTCCACTGTAGTCTTTCAATTGTATAA
The DNA here is from genome assembly GCA_030761175.1 of Masticophis lateralis. Taxonomy (NCBI): domain Eukaryota; kingdom Metazoa; phylum Chordata; class Lepidosauria; order Squamata; family Colubridae; genus Masticophis; species Masticophis lateralis. The sequence goes on from JAUDYJ010000011.1 coordinate 7,434,748, forward strand.
CAACTGTCAAGGGTGGGGGGGAACTCCACATCCTCCTAGGTACATCATATCCAATGAAGCAACACACTGGTACCCAAGGGAGAAAGAAATCAACTACATGACCTGAAAATTCTCACCTCTATTCAAGATAATTACATAGCATTTAGCACAACCTTTTCATACCTTCTGAACTATCTTGCAAAGCCTTGTCTTGTATTAGTATTTAGCATTAAATCCTCCCATGTTATGTAGCATATTGAGGGGCAAGGGACCTCCAACATTTTCAGTCTTGGGTGAGTACTTCAGCATCTTCCCATGTGATGTTTAGAGCCTTTAAGTCTTCCGTGAATCCTTTGTTATTAGTATTATATTATTTATTAGTAGAGCCATGGAAATTTCAAAGAGAAGAATTTGGTTTACAGTCAAAGTCAAATGACTCTTTGAAAGATCAGAAAACCTCGGCTGAGTTATTAAAAGGAGAATTCATCTATGTTGACATGCAGCATCTTCTTCCCAGCATTTAAGGAAATCTATGAGGATTTAATTCTTTGATTTCTATCTTGCTTTTTCTCCAAGTTTTCCAAATGGTTGACATGGAGATCTCTCTTCATTTTTTGAGTCAGGACACATGGCAACCTGCTTAACAACCACTGTTCTGACCAAGGCTTCCCCAGCAGCATGAAGCTGGGCTCTCGTCCCCATAAACCCCTTTTATTTAATTTACAGCAAATTCCTCTCCAGCAAAGTCTTCCCTCTGCCACAGTCTTTCAAGATAGTTCACAATGACCGACCTTTATCAAGCTTGGGGAATGGCCAGACCAATAACTTTCAGACGCCGCAATACTTGTCAAGAATTGGCAGGAATGAACTAAGTGTCTCCTGCAAACTCCACTCCCCTTTTGCTCCTCTTTTATTCCCTCTGGGAGGGGCCCTTCATAGTCCACCTGTGGCCTTACTCCCAAGTTGACCCTTGTTCTTTAGCTGTTCCCTTCAACTGGCAACTCTGTGCATGCGCACACTGGGAACAGGCTCCAGCTGTTCATCTGCCTCACTGATGTCTGACTCCAAAGGCAGCTAAGAACTGGCATACGGTCCTGGCCCTCTCTCTGCCTCCGACCCAGAGCCCTCCTCAGAGCCTTCCCCAGACTCCAGGACTGGCCCATGTTCCTCCCCAACCTCCTCATTGTCTGAATCTGCTGCCAGATCCACTGGCGGGCCACAACAACCACAATGATTTATGACCAAAAGTCCAGGCTCAATTGTGATGGTAAATTGAGGACTACTTGCAAAGCAAGAAAAGGGAAAGTGGAGATAAGTGTCCCCAAATCTCTTTTTGGCTTTGTCTCCCTTCAGTGTCAACTGGCTTTCAGCTGGCTGTCCCAGTCCTCCTTAATCTTCTCCCTTGTTTCCTTCCAGTTTAGGATACAGAGATGTTTAGAAAAGTTGGTTGTCAGACAGCTGCTCTAAGCAACAATATATGGACCTTTGAACATGCTGAAAATAAAATCCAAAGAACCAAGGTAAGGCTTAAAACAAAGGCGGTGTCAAACACCATGCCCGTTTCTTCTTTCTAAATAAACCTCTGGAATTCAAATAGGTCCACCTGTCAAGAAGGCGAGAGAAGCAGATTGTTCTTTCCCTTGTATTTTCAAAGAGCTCTTGTCATTTAATTACCTTGTTACTTTCAGATAATTGTCATTCCTGAATCCAGATACCAACCGATCGCTTTTCATTAATTTCTCTCTGTGTCAATACTCCGGAATGGATGTTGCAAAGCGTAAGAACTTTCTGCCAGCCATGTAAGTACTTGATTGGCAGTTGGAGAGTGCCAACTAGTCATCAGGGGAAGAAAAAAAAAGAGAAGAAAGAAAAGCATTAATCAATGTGTTATGAAAGAAAGAAAAGGCACAGTAGATTATTCCAATGTTTCAGGGATGTGGAACAGCAATAATAAGAAGTATTTATTCCATTCAGGTTGAGTGATTTAAAGATGCAAAGGCCAAAAAGAAGAAATAAATAAGCGAGTTGACCAATTGGAGAGCTGCTGTCAACAGTTCTATGGCCTCCAAGGCTTAAACTAAGCAACAGAACTAAACTAGCTAGGACACTAGCAACAGAACCATTTTAAAAGTTGAATTATGTATGGACTTAATTAATGTTCTCTGTCACTTCCCTCTCTGATGCTTCATGAACAGGGACAGAAAGAAGGGGCCTTGTTGGTTCAACTCTGGATGGGTTGTAGAACATTCATGGGTCAGATCAGTTTTGGCCAACCCTAAATAGATTGCCCTAAACCCTAAATATGGATGTGGTGGCTCAGTATAAGGACGCGGCGGCTCAGTGGATAAAACAGTGAGCTTGTTGATTGAAAGGTCTGCAGTTCAGTGGTTCGAATCCCTAGTGCCACGTAACAGAGTGAGCTCCCGTTACTTGTCCCAGCTTCTGCCAACCTAGCAGTTCGAAAGCATATAAAAAATGCAAGTAAAAAAATAGGGACCACCGAGTCCCAAAAAGGGAGCACTTCGCATGTGCTCATCTGGACTGAGAGTTTGAACTCTGGTGCTGGAAAAGACTCCTGTGAGTCCCTTGGACCACAAGGCGATCAAACTGATCAGTCCTAGAGGAGGTCAACCCTGACAGCTCTTTAGAAGGCTAGATCCTGAAGATGAAACTCAAATACTTTGGCCATCTAATGAGAAGAAAGGACTCACTGGAGAAGAGCCTAATGCTGGGAAAGATTGAGGGCAAAAGAAGAAGGGGACGGCAGAGAACGAGGTGGCTGGATGGAGTCACTGAAGCAGTTGGCATGAGCTTAAATGGACTCCAGGGGATGGTAGAGGACAGGAAGGCTTGGAGGAACTTTGTCCATGGGGTCGCGATGGGTCAGACACAACTAACAACATTGTTCCCTTATATATGGATATTCTTGCCAATCTATGGAAGAATTTCAAGACAGATGAAGAGAGCAAATTTTTGAGTATTCAGCAACTGTAAATCCAAGCCAACTTGATGGCAACTAGATTTCTAGACTTTTTCCTATTCTGCTCATCTTTGTACTCAGCATTCCCTAAAATATGCAATGTTATGCAAAGTTTGGGACCATAAAACTCCACCCGTTAAAAATATTCAAATCTCTGCCTGAATTTGAGAAGTATGAATCAGCTTGGGCAGGGATGTCCATAGAGTGTGGTCAAAAATATGGCGGAGCTTGGAGTGGGAACATCAGCAACTCTGACTATTTGTCATCTTTCCAGGTATTGGGAGTTATAACTATAACTTGTCCTCCAGATAAGGACAGGATGGTAAAATAACCCAAGTCTCTGGGCACAAAAAGATAAAAACTCAGCAGTCAGAACTCAGTTCCCCCAGATGTTTTATTCATGTAGGCTGCTTTGGATGCATATTGATTTAACTACGAAGCAGCATAAATAAATAAACTTATGACTAACATGTCCCACATATTTGAGAAGAGGACAAATAATTTATACCACTGAAGGAATACACACACACACACATACACCTCTGTGGCATATTGTTCTTCTTGTTATATTTCCCCTCTTACAGAAGCATAAACGTATATTCAGATCTTGAAAATGTCAACCCCTGCCTGGGAATTGTGAGTTTCTTTTCTTTCTTTCTTTTTTTATCCTTATTGTATATTAAGGATCTTACATGTGATATAATAGGTTTTAGGACTCATCAGGTTTTTTTTTTCCTTACATAAAGCAATCCACACAAGAGTTACTGACATGTAAACAGCTCAAGTAGGACAGGAATAATAAATCTGACGGCATTCTCATATGTCACAATTCCAAAGAGTGAAACACAAGGTCTGAATTCTAATACAAAGAGGAAGTAGCAAGAGAGATGGATCTTTGGATGAAAGCCAAAATGTTTTGCCAAATATAAAGTGAGAGAGATAATAATGGTGGGTAATCAATATCTTTCTCATAGGCCCGGATCTCAGAAAACAAAAGAAAAGCGATGAATAGATCTGTCACCACTCATTCAAAGGAAAATATTGCCTCAAAGGTGCACTCAAAGACTCCATGCTACTCATATAATTCCATTCTTGATTATAGTACTTCTTAGATATTCTTGAATGTATTCAGAATAATCAGGTAGTTGAAAAAAAGTAACATTTCACAGTGTTGGGTTTCAAAAATTTTTACTACCGGTTCTGTGGGTGTAGTTTAGTGGGCGTGGCATGGCTTGGTGGGCATGGCAGGGGAAGGATACTGTAAAATCTCCATTCTCTCCCCAATCCAGGGGAAGGATACTGCAAAATCCCTATTTCCTCCCCATCCGCTGGGACTTGGGAGGCAAAGAATAGATGGGGATGGGGCCAATCAGAATTTTTACTACCGGTTCTCCGAACAACTCAAAATTTCCGCTACTGGTTCTCCAGAATTGGTCAGAACCTGCTGAAAGCCACCTCTGGTTTCACATTTATGCAAATTTATCATCAGTCCAGCCTTGTTGCCCAGTCCCTGCTGCCTGGACTGCAGTGACTGAAGCTGAATTATGAAACAAAGAACACTGAACATAGAATAATAGAGTTGGAAGGGATCTTGGAGGTTTTTTAATCCAAACCCCTGCTCAAGCAGGAGACCCTATTCCCATGATGGGAAACCTATGGCACGCGTGCCACAGGCGGCATGTGGAGCCATATTGATGGGCACTCAAGCAGCTCCAGCTGATTTTCAGGCCTTCTGGGCCCACTGGAAGTCAGCAAACAAGCCGTTTCTGGCCTCCAGAGGGCCTCTGGGGGCGTGGCCATTTTTGCGCACCCCAGGCTCCTAGAAAGGCTCTGGAGCCTGGAGAGGACGAAAAATGGGGCTACTGGGCCCACCATGCCATCGTGTGACAAAAGCGGGGAAAGCACAGAGTGTTCACACACATATGCACGGGGGTGAGGCGCATAGAATTATGGGTGTGGACATGCGCATGTCGATCCTCCCGCACTCCCCCCGCTTTTGGCACGCGATGGCAAAACGGTTAGCCATCACTGCCCTATTCCATTTCAGACAAGTGAATGCCCAGTTCTTTTTTTTAAAAAAATAAGTTTTTTTTAATTTATTTATTTTATTTTTTTACAAACATATCAACCTGTGAGCAGTGTGTCACCTGGGTGTCCTACATTCTAATACAAATAAAACTAGCAGAATTAATCATAGTTATTATATTCAATCAACTTATATATTTCTGTTAATAATACACATTTGTATTAAGTTGCCGTCTGTCATTATACAATTATTCCTTGTTTTCTCATTATTGCTTTTATTTTATTATATAGAAGTATATACACTAATATTCCCCCTTATCTTATTTCTATCTCTTATTCTAACTGTTAATCATGTTTTATTAAAAAAAATTTCTTTCTTTAGGTAGTCATGTCACCTACCTAAAAAAAGCAAAGAGAGAGAGACAACAACAACAAAAAGCAAGTCAGAACAACAACAAAAAGGAGAAATCGTCTATCCATCATCTCTTGCCTGCTTCAATACTTTAATTGGGTTTTTTTTTTTTTTTTTGACTTGCCTGCCATATTCCTCTCTTGGATCTTTATCTCTTCTTGGATCCAATCTACTTTTTGGCTGTCATCCAGTTTCTTTTTGAAAGCCCCCATCAGTGGACCACCCAAAACTTCTGAAGACAAGCTTTTGCATTGGTTGATTGCTCTCACCATTAGGAATTATTCTCCTTAGTTCTAAGTTACTTCTCTTCTTGGTTAGCTTCCATCCATTGTTTCTTGTCTTGCTTTCAGGTGCTTTGGAAAATAGTTTGATCCCCTCAACTTTGTAGGAGCCTTTCAGACATCAGAAGATGGCTATCATGTTCCCCCTAGTCCTTCTTTTCATTAGACTAGACATTCCTGTAAATTTCTTCATACAAAGAGAAGAACATACAAAGAAAAGCCCCATGGGAAATAAGCCACGTCAGTCTATATTAGGGCCACTAGTGAGGTCTTTTTAAAGAATTACTACTATTAATTCTTTGCAGTTTAGGATACTTTCCAGAGGCCAGGATATGTTACCCATCTTAAATTACTAATTGTGAGAGGGACAAAAGCAGCAAAATGGGTGTGGGATTTCAGCCCGGCCTTAAATTTTCCACGGAACATTTCTGCTTTGCTAAAGATTTATTTTCAACCTTGAAAACGGTTACAAGAGAAAAGAGAAAAAAAAATGTTCCAGCCAATTTGGGCTCTGAGGGTAGGAATGGGGGAACCGCAGGCGGCAACAAAAAAAAAGGAGATTTTGATTTTGCATGCCAGTTTACAAATTCATCCATTGCCCAACATCTGTGTAAATTCTGAAGTGGCATGGCAGGTTTAACAGATCTGAAATTTATACCTTTAGAAAAATACATGGGCTTGTGTTTGGAACGGTTGAAAGGAGGACATAGTTTATGGTTCTAATCCTGTTAGGTTTGGGCTAAAATTAATTGCCGTGCTGGGTTTTACTCTAGTTTGTCTATTAATCCTTCCAAAACCGTGTGTGTGTGTGTGTGTGTGTGTGTGTGTGTGTGTGTGTGTGTGTGTGTGAGAGAGAGAGAGAGAGAGAGAGAGAGAGAGAGAGAGAGAGAGAGAGAGAGAGAGAGACTGGAGAAATCTTAGTTGCTTTTTCTATACCTGTATTGAAGGGCTCGGATTTAGTATATTATTAACAAAATAACAGAGTTAGAAGGAACCTTGGAGCGGGGTGGGCTTCAAAAAAATTAGCAAGGAGTTCTCTGCCCAGTTGCTGGGTGGGTGTGGCCATGGTGGGCATGGCCTAGTCAGCCTCCTCCACCACGGCAATGGCAGGGGGAGGCATTTTTACCCTCCCCAGGCTCTGGAGGCTTTCATTGTGCCTCCGGGAGGGTGAAAACGGCCTCCCCATGCCCCGGAGGCCCTCTGGAGGCCCGTTTCCGGCCTTCCCGAACCTCTGGTAGGCCTGGTTTTTGCCCTTCCTGAACCTCCATGCGCACCCTGCAGTTACCTGAATCCAAAATGGGACGCATGGGGACTCCTGGGAAGGGTTGGGTGGGCGTGGGCGTGGGCGTAGCCAGCCAGGAATGGGATTTGAGGGTTCTCTGAACTGCACAGAATCTTAGCTAGAGGTTCTCCCGAACCCCTGCGAACCCCTAGCAGCCCACCCCTGCCTTGGGGGTCTTCTAGTTCAACCCTCTGCTCAAGCAGGAAAGTGTTTACCATTTCAGACATGTGGCTGTCCAATTTCTTCTTAAAGTGATAGAGCACCCACAACTTCTGAAGGAAAGCCATTCCACTGATTAATTGTTTTCACTTTTAGGAAATTTCTCCTTATTTCTAGGTTGTTTCTCTCCTTGATTAAGTTCCATCCATTACTTCTTGTCTTACCTTCTGCTGGTTTGGAAAATAGGCAAACACACACACACACACACACACACACACACACACACACACGTCATCTTACATTTCTCCTTCATGCCAGCCATGAGGGTTCAGGGGCAGGAAACGAGAAAACCAACATTGTTCTGTGGCAATGCAGGTGCCCTACTCCCTTTTACAGCCATGTTGTGACTTGAAAACACGTACAAAGTATTTGGAGCTTGTTGTTGTCATTTTGATGAAAGCTTTCAATTCTGCAGATGCTTGTTTCAGTCTTTACTTCTGATTCGGTCTTCCCTCCAAGGCAGTCTAGATAGTTAACAGCCTATATCTGAATTTCACAATACCCTTGGAAGGTAGATCAGGCTTTAAAAAAAAAGTAGCCAGGCAAAGACTCTGTTGGGTCTTTGAACATTATGTCTGTTAGATTTAGGATTAGAAAAGATCTTGGAAGATCTTGGTGAGGAACAGAAGGTAGCAAGGACTGGGGAAAAACAAAACAAAACCCTATCATATATACAGTCATGGGATCCTGCCGGTTTAACAACTGGTTCAGTGATCGCGGGTTTCACCTGAACAGGTCCAAACTGGCTGAATCCCACCCCTGCATATATACTAGTGATAGATAAAGGAATGATAATAATTGTAAAGACTTTAACAGTGGTCAAGTCTAAATTCCTTCAGAAATAGAAGGAGAACATTGAAGTGCAGTTTTTCAGATTATCTCATCAAACGCTGAGAATCTACTCAACCAGGTTAGAATAGAAAAGAACAGAATAGAATAGAATGGAATGGAATGGAATGGAATGGAATTCTTTATTGGCCAAGTATGATTGGCCACACAAGGAATTTGTCTTTGGTGCATACACTCTCGTACTACATAAAAGAGAATATACACTCATCAAGAATCATAAGGTTCCGTACAACACTTAATGATAGTCATAGGGAAACAGTTAATATAAATCATAAGGATACCAGCAACAAGGTTACACTCATACAGTCATAAGTGGGAGGAAATGGATGATAGGAACGATGACAAGATTAATAGTAATGCAGACTTAGTAACTAGTTTGACAATATTGAGGGAACTATTTGTTTAGCAGAGTTCAGGAAAAAACTGTTCTTGTGCCTAGTTGTTCTGGTGTGCAGTGCTCTATAGTGTCATTTTGAGGGTAGGAGTTGAAACAGTTTATGTCCAGGATGCAAGGGGTCTCTAAACATTTTCACATCCCTCTTTTTGACTCGTGCAGTATACAGGTCCTCAATGGAAGGCAGGTTGGTAATAATTGTTTTTTCTGCAGTTATAATTATCCTCTGAAGTCTGTGACTGTCTTGTTGGGTTGCAGAACCAAACCAGACAGTTATAGAGGTGCAGATGACAGACTCAATAATTCCTCTGTAAAACTGTATCAGCAGTTCCTTGGGCAGTTTGAGCTTTCTGAATTGGCACAGAAAGAACATTCTTTGTTGTGCTTTTTTGATGATGTTTTTGATGTTGGGTATCCATTTTAGGTCATAAGATATGGTAGAATCTAGAAATTTGAAGGTCTCTACTGTTGATAATGTAGATCTTAGTTAGATCCACTAAGCAGTTTAAGACCTACTATTGGTGATTCTGGTTGAATAATCCAGAATAATATAACAGAGGGACATATACTTTGGGAACTTGATTTTCTTCCTTACCACATTTATGTTGTTTGCTTTTCAAATTAAGACGTTAGACATTTTTGTTTCCTTATCTCCCCCCACCCCCAAGGCAGAACTATTACTGTGATTACCTAGAGATAAATTGCTTCATTAACTCTGGTGGAAGAAATGCACAAGACGACTTTTATTCATTCTTCCATGCCCACATAGGGAGAGGAAGATGACGTCTGACAAGACACCAAGTGTAGTACCAAATATTTATCTACAAATGAGTAGTAGTGTTTTTGCTGGTGAACTGTAAGGATCCTATGAAGCAGTACTCATCTCAGACAAAGTTAACAGTGGATTTTGAAGAACTCTTATTGTCATATGCTGCAGACAAGTTTTTAAAACCGTTGAAAGAGGTGCAAGTCAAGGGCAGGCTGGATGCATATGCAGTAAATCATGTAAGATTAATTGGGAAGAGGGTGGCCTTTGTTGCATGGGCCATTTTTCTTCCAAAATATCTTGAAAGTGAAGTTAATTACCTGGACTCTCTGCAAATCAACATAAATCTGGTTCCATGTTGGACTCATATTTACTCATGGATTATCTCAGTCTTCTTAATTTTTCAATGGATCAGGTGAGGAGTCCAAAATGCGAAGCAGCATATGTTCTTGAATTCGGTTGATTCTGCAGAAGTCAAGGTGTGATGCTTATGATGTAACCTTCAAGATAAATTGCTGAAGCTTAGCCAATCATCCATGAATTTGTCCATCGCTGTTTAAAACTATATATATATATATATATATATATATATATATAAACTTCATCTCATTAGAAGGGTGTTTTAGTGTTGTAAAGGTGTGTTTCTTTTTATCAGACTGAAATTTCTTCACCGTTAGCTTCGGTGGGCGACCCCAAGTTCTCATATAGTGAGAAAAGATTTTTCTATTTATTAGTGGAATAAATAGTTCCTCGTGAGAAACAGGGGCATGCAAATCACCCATGATCCCATCTGCATCTTTAATTCATTTGAACAAGTCAATCTGATTCAATTCACATCTCTGGTTTGATTTGCTTTGAATTATCAGATAAGATATTCAGATAAAGATGAGTTTGTGCATAGATAAACTAATATTGAGTGTTTTAGTGGAATCAAGTCAGATTCGCCACACCAAGTTCAATACATCCGTCTGATCGGCAGTTTGATTCAATGTTTTGATTCAAAGGAATGATTTCATCAGACCTTTGTGGAGATTCTCAGTCATCCAGGTCATAGATAACTCAAAGGTGCTTTTTCAAAAAACAGCTGGACTGTTTTTTCCTTGAGGAAGAAGAAGAAAATGTTTCGCTTCTTATCCAAGAAGCCTCATCACAATTGATGAAGGTTCTTGGATGAAAAGTCAAATCTTTTCTTCTTCCTCCTCAAGGAAAAAACAGTCCAGCTGCCTTTTGAAAAAGCACCTTTGAGATTTTATCAAACCTTAAACCAAATCTTTGCATGTCCCTAGTAAAAAAACATCTACAGTATGCCATAGTATAATGTAGCCAGAGATGGGAGCCACATGAATTAACAACCTGTTCGCCCAGCACCAAAAATGTAAAGGAAAAGAGAAAAGGAAGGGAGGGAGGGAGGGAGGGAGGGAGGGAGGGAGGAAGGAAGGAAGGAAGGAAGGAAGGAAGGAAGGAAGGAAGGAAGGAAGGAAGGATGGATTACATTTGGATTCACATGTTTCTCAAATGTGTGTGTGCAAAACATGACCCTACAAACTTTGTCATCTATGAATTAGGTTATATGATTATGAAAATCTGGGATGTGTCACACCAAGGAACAGCTCTCCCAAGAGCAATGTGGATTCTTGCATCAACTACTTATTTTATTATTAATTATAAAAGGGAGGTGAAATGAAATTGCTCTCGTGCACGGCTTGCATGCATGTGTGTGGCTTAAAAAACGTGGCTAAACAGGACGGCATAGTACCGGGGCAGGTGAGCAGGCCCACCCGCAGGTCACAACTACTGTTTCTCCTGAACCAATCCGAACTAGCAGCAGCCCACTAATGAATGCAGCACACAGAACATATCAATCCAAACCTTTAGCATTCTTCAAGTAGGAGTAAGTAAGATTCCTTTCTGATATCTGAAAAAAATACTGCTAGCGAGATTTTAAAATTGCTGAGCTGGTTGAATTCATGTTCTGACCCTTCATAGGGTGCATTTTGTATTCTACACAATCATACCTGATGCCTTTATTTTATCTATGCATATGTGTATGCATAAGCGTAAAGGTTCCCCTCAAACATATGTGCTAGTCATTCCTGACACTAGGGGGCGGTGCTCATCTCCGTTTCAAAGCTGAAGAGCCAGCGCTGTCCGAAGACGTCTCTGTGGCCATGTGGCCGGCATGATTCAATGCCAAAGGTGCACGGAACGCTGTTATCTTCCCACCAAAAGTGGTCCCTATTTTTCTATTTGCATTTTTTATGTGCTTTCAAACTGCTAGGTTGGCAGAAGCTGGGACAAGAAACAGGAGCTCACCCCCTTAGGCAGCACTAGGGATGAGCCACCATGTCCCTTTTTTTATATTTATATATAAATATATATTAAGTGTTTTTCTATCGAGGCACCTGGTCTACCCCAATATGGGAGTGTACCCCAAACTGCTTCCCTTTCGCCTTTCAGCTCCAATCCAAGAGCCCCCAAGGAGTCGCATTCACGACAAACCATTTTTATATCAAATTTATAGCCCAAGTTCGAATCCAAGTAAGAGTATGGCTAGCTGATGAGAGCTAAATAGCTTGAAATAGATCTATACTAGTCTCCCTTTATTTCTTCATCAGCAAATATAAATTTGGTATAAATATATATTTATATGTGTGTGTGTGTGTGTATATACACACACATACACACAGTATGGTCCCCTAGTAGAAACTCCTGCTTACCTTTTGTGACTTAGCAATGCAACAAGCCTTATCTCTCAAAGGCATTTCTGATTGTTTTTCCTCCAAAAAAAAAAAAGAAAGTATTTACCGTTTGAATCTCAACAGAGAAACGTGTTTTGCATGCATGGCGATGAGCGAGGGGAGGGAAAGTAATTGGTTAGGGAGTGCTAGGCTTTGACAACCGATGTCATGTGCTGCTTTGGCATCTGCAGTCTAATGGAGTGGCTCTCAGACTAGTGAAGTTTCTCATGAAAGGCAACCAAATTAAGGCAGAGGTGGGATTGCTTCCTCCCTTTCATCTTTCTCTGCAGTCAGCTAAGCCTGGAACTGTTCAAGGGGGAATGAAGAAATGATTAAAAAGAAATTGCACTCTGGCTCCTGTGGCAAGTGACATAAATGAACCTGAAAAGGGAAATAAGATGACACTAATTTTAAAGACACAGACGTTCTCCCAGTCAGCCTGGCTGGAAATTGCACTATGGAAAACAGAAGGAAGGGTTCATTTTTATTTTTATTTTTTGGGGTCTTTGCCAAAAAGAGGAAAAGCAACAAAACCAAGAGTTGGTTGCTAGGATGTGTGTAAGTGGGGTGGGGTGAGCATGTTGAGTGCACCCTAAAATAAGGGAGCTACCACTGTACAGCTAAAAAGGGATGCGGTGGCTCAGTGGGTAAGATGCTGAGCTTGTTGATCAGAAAGGTCGGCAGTTCAGCGGTTCAAATCCCCAGTGCCGCGTAATGGGGTTGGCTCCCATTACTTATCCCAGATTCTGCCAACCTAGCAGTTCAAAAGCACGTAAAAAATGCAAGTAGAAAAATAGGGACCACTTTGGTGGGAAGGTAACAGCATTTCGTGCACCTTTGGTGTTTAGTCATGCCGGCCACATGACCACAGAGACGTCTTCAGACAGCGCTGGCTCTTCAGCTTTGAAATGGAGATGAGCACCACCACCTAGAGTCGGGAACGACGACTAACACATATGTGCGAGGGGAACCTTTACCTTTACCTTACTGTACAGCTATCTTCCAATTCTTTTAGAAGGTTATGAATAATGTAAAAATGATGAACTGTAAAGGAGCTGATCAGTGTACAGACCTCCCCTTTTCATCTCGACTCTGTTTTACCGTAAATCTGTCTTGTCTCTCACTGACCATATTTGTCAAGAATGTTATACTATACTGACATCTCTGACATTATTTCTTTAGAACATTCTTCCTTCTCCTCCTCTTTGACTTCATCATTCTCTGAAAAGTGTGAACGTCTCTTTTTGAATTCATTTTGGGGAATTTTTTTTGGGTGTGCAAGATGGAGGATGATTCCTGCTGCTTTGGACACACATTTTCTCCTTATTCTTGCCCTGTTTCTTCCTAAACTGAGAAAAAGTCCCTTGGGTTATCATCTTTTGTTATATTTCATTTAAAAGTCAGAAGCCAGAGAGACTACAAATCACCAGAGAACTGGTTGTACCATGAAAGATTAAACTATTGCTTGCATATCTCGGTCACCTCAATTAAGCCGATGTCAAGCAATGGCATTCCATCCTTGAAAATGTGAAAATATTCTGCTTCGGGGAAGAAATATTTTGAACTGCCCTTTCTGTTTCATCAGATTTTTTTAAAAAACCCAGTAATTGGGAGAAAATAAGAAATATTCTACTCAACATTAGAACAATGTTCTACTCCAATGAAAAGAAGGACTAAGAGGAGACATGAGAGCAGTGTTCCAACATTTGAGGGGCTCCTACAGAGACAAGGAGGTCAAACTATTTTCCAAAGCACCAAAAGCCAAAACAGGAAACCATGGATGGAAACTAAGCAAGGAGAGAAGCAACCCAAGAACTAAGGAGAACATTCCTAACGGTGAGAGCAATCAACCAATGGAATAGCTTGTCTTCAGATGTTTGTGGGTTGCTCCACAACTGGAGACTTTCAAAAAGAGACTATTTGTCTGAAATAATATAAGGTCTCCTACTTGAGCAGGGGATTGGTCTACCATGTTTTCCTGAAAATAAGACCCTGTCTTATATTTTTTTGAACCCGAAATAAGCACTTGGCGGTATTGCCATGCACTCAAAAGCCCGATTGGACTTATTATTAGGGAAATGTCTTATTTTGGGGAAAACAGGGTAGAAGACCTCCAAGTTCCCTTCCAACTCTACTACTACTTCTTCTACTACTACTACTATTATTATTATTATTATTATTATTATTATTATTATTATTATTATTATTATTATTATTATTATTCCCTTTGGACTTATTCCCTTCCAACTCTATCATTCTGTGTTCTATGTTCTAATGAAGCGGGTGACAGCTTTTTAATGCCACTCTTGGAAGTCTTATAACAACTCCATCTAACCAGGATGACCATGAATATTCCCAGAGAAGAATATTTATTTATTTATTCATTCATTCATTCATTCATTCATTCATTCATTCATTCATTCATTTATTTATTTATTTATTTATTTATTTATTTATTTAATTCGATTTTTATACCGCCCTTCTCCTACTGGACTCAGGGCGGTGAACAGCCAAAGGTAAAAACATCACATACAAAATTTAAAAATATTTAAAAGAAATTAAACAAGAATGTGGCCCAATGAAATTTAAAAACACCCCTATTAAAACCAATTTACAATTAAAATAACCCAAAAAAGCTAAGTGGGGGGGGGGGGAGGTCAAGCCAGCCCGGCTTGATGAAATAAAAAAGTTTTAAGGGCACAGCGAAAAGCCCAGATATCAGGGATCCTACGTATCTCTGGGGGCAGGTTGTTCCAGAGGGCAGGTGCTGCCACAAAGAAGGCCCTCCCCCTGGGGGTCGCCAGCCGACATTGTCTGGCCAATGGCACCCTGAGGAGTCCCTCTCTGTGGGAGCGTACTGGCCGGTGGGAGGCTATCGGTGGCAAAAGGCGGTCTCATAAAAAATCTGAAATGGTAAGTAGTGGTAATAAGAGTTCAAAAATAGAAGGCAAGATCCAACAAGCTGTGCTGGATCACTCTTGGACCCATTTAAGATTAAATAATGATAGAAACAGAAATATGCTTTAAGCTGAAAGCTCTTAGGTACATTTTTCTATCTTCTATTTCATTTTCTTTCTTTCTTTTCCTTGTGGAAGATTCAGTAAAAGTTTGTCCAAATTAATAAGTCCAACCTACCATATTGTTTGGAGTGTAAGACACACCTTAGTTTTTGGAGAAGAAAATAAGAAAAAAAAATTGTGCCTCTGCCTACCAGCATCCATTGGTATTTATCTGGCTAGTGTCCTGTCAGTGTGTGAAAGAGTTGAGGGCTGTTTGGAAACTGAAACAGTATTTGCTGTGTGAGCAACAAGGAAGGAGACAGATCAATGTAAACATGGAATGAGTTGAAATACATTGCTAATAATTAAAAGGGAAAGGGAAAAGGAGAGGAAGAAAGGGAGGAGAAATAAGAGTACGAGAGAAGGTTAGAAAGGACGGAAGGAATGGAGGAGAGGGGAAAGAAGGGGAAGTAGAGAAGGAGTAGGAGAGAAAAGAGGACAATAGAAAAGGATAGAAGACGGGAGGGAAGAGAAAGAGAGGAGAGGAGAAGAAGAATTGTTGTGAAACAAGGGAGATGAAATGGTAGAAAGCCCCCCCCCCCCGAGAATGTTGAAATTTATTAGAATGAAGAACAAATTAATATGGAAGTTAAAAGAGAATATAGATGATTAAAAATGGGTAAGATAAGATAACTAATTGAAATAATGTTAAGAAACTAGGATTTGAGGGCAGATGGTGATGCTGTTTATATAATAAGTATAGAAGATTAAGATAAGATAAAAAAGTATGGAAAAAGAATATTTTGGCAAAAATAGTAACTATGTAAAATGAAATTGGATATGATAAATTGTATAAGATACGATATGGTCAATACTCTCTACATAAAATATGTGTGTGTGTGTGAAAGAAATTTTTTTAAAAAAAATGATTTAAAAAAAAGGAAGGAGACAGGAAGGAGCCTGGGCGTGGCTTAGCTCTGCAGCTCTGAGATTGTGCTGAACTAGTCTGCTCAAAACTGAAACGGAAACTCCTCCCATCTGCTTGTGTTTTGCTTGTATTTACTGCCACGTTGGAAAACTTGCTTTTAGTATGGTATATTTACTTCATGTGTTATATTATATATAAAGAGAAGTTATTGAATCCTGCTGAATCAGTTACTTGTGTGTGCTTTCTGGATGTGATTGCTGCTCAAACTCTGAGTCCTTGCAGCAAATAGTAAAGAACCAGGACAGCCTCAGCACATTATTGCAGCCTGATTCAGCATGAGCAGCTGATTGGCGGGTGGATCAGCCTCCGAGAATATCCCCAATCAGCTGTTCCAGGCTGCAGGGTTTGCCACAGTCCATCACAGCCTCTGTGCCTCGCATTTTTGGCTATATTCGGTGTATAAGACACACCCAAATTTTCACCCATTTTTAGGGGTGGGGGGAAGTGCGTCTTATACTCTGAAAAATATGAAAAAAAATTTTCTACCAAACTTATTTTCATGGAAAAGTGGAAGTCCATTGGTTGTTCCTTTCCCCTAAATCATCCTGAATAAAGCTTAGAACCCACTACAGCTATGGAGAAATGTGATGAAAATAAATGCATGGAAATACACAAAAAAGTCATGCAAAAGATCGACTTTCCTAGAGCAGGAAAATTCAGAAACAGAGTAGAAACTTAGCCTGCCCAAAACTGAAACTTCTTCAGATGTAGATTATCTATGGAGCTCTAATTTGAAAATTGTTTTGGGGCTGGAGGAAAATTCTTTCTGCAAATTTTGTCCTCTTGACAATTCCTTTCAGAGCAAACAAAAAAGCGTGACTAACATTTCTACCCTTTACAGTCATATCTTGCAGAATGCTGTTGCTGGTATCTTCGCCATGTCTAATGCGGGTGTGATATGAAGGGCAGAATTTTTTGTTCACATCAGAACCAACCATGAGGACTCTCCTTTCTTACTTGCTTCAGTGAAAATTTATTTCTCTTGCCATTATTCCTGGCTTAAACCAGAGAGATAAAAGTCGACTTATCATCCCGTAGAAATTAAAAGTCCTATCTTCAAACCGAAAGGCCCATGGAAAACTGGAGCAAACTTTGAAATATATTACTAAGCATGTGCTCAGTAGGAAGCAAATTGGTTAAAATTCCGTAAAGGATCCATGGCCAAAAACCTTGAAAATCAAATATTGACAAGAAGAGAATCCATAGCAATCACTTAAGTATTTCTGCTCTGCCAATTATATGCTAAAATGCCCGGAGCTTATATTTTACCTTAAGCAAAATTGCTAAGCAAATGGCATTTTCTTCCACCCATTTCATGATAATAGTTACATATAGAAGAAGCAAATAATTGTCACACTTGGCTAATTTGGTAGCATTTTGTCCCTCTATGCTATAACACAAACATTCCCATAATTAAAACGTAGTTGTTGGTTTGATAGAAAAAACAAGCAACCTTCATCCAGACTCTTTTAGTTAATACTGAATCTTCTAATGATGATATGGAGAAGTGGTCTAGCAAGAGATACTGATGATGGATTTAAATGGGGGGCAGGCAATGGTGATGGAATATTTAAGTCCATTTCGGTTGGATTCTGGGTAAACTTCTGGGTTTATGCCAGAAGTATAGAACAAATTTTGGTCAACTTGTTTTTTCCCCAAAGGAAAAGATTTTCAAATTTTCAGCGATGAAATGACTTTTTATGCATTTCCTTCCTTCCTTCCTTCCTTCCTTCCTTCCTTCCTTCCTTCCTTCCTTCCTTCCTTCCTTTCTTTCTTTCTTTCCAGAGATATGCAAGAAATAGTTTCGAATCTGCAGCTAACATTGAAATGCCTAAAAATATTAGAAAAACTACCTTGTGATTTACAAAATATCCTTGACTTATGAACCATAGTTGAGCTTGGAATTAATGTTGTAAGTCATCGCAGTCATTAAGAGGGTCACCATGTGATAAAGAAGGAAGGAAGGAAGGAAGGAAGGAAGGAAGGAAGGAAGGAAGGAAGGAAGGAAGGAAGGAAGGAAGGAAGGATTACATCTGGATTCACATGTGTCTCAAATGTGTGTGTGCAAAACATGATCCTCCAAATTTTGCCATCTATGAATTTGGTTATGAAAATATGGGATGTGTCACACCAAGGAACAGCTCTCCCATGAACAATGTGGATTCTTGCATCAACTATTTTTTGATTATTAATTATAAACAGAGGAAAATGAAATACTATTGAGACAGTCCTGCCTTTCTTGGCATGCCTGATCTCTAACCACTAAAACATTCAAGACTAATCTTAATCAAGAATGGAACATTTGGTTTATCTCTTGAGCACTCCGTAGTCAATGGCTGGATTCATGACCTTAACATGCTGCATATATTACAGGCAAGTAGTACCATTCTCACGAATACTTCCATAAATGTGAGATGGGTCATTTCAGACAACGCCATTTCAGTATTAGCAATGTTACTGAAAAGTCACCTTTCATTGACTCAGCCATTAATCGGAAGCTCATTTACAATAATGTAATGGCCACCATGAAATAAATTAACGGGCTGTACTTAGACCAATAGAAAGAAAAATAATAATAATAATAATTAAGTACATCTTTCAATGGAGAACTGATGACTATAGTCATTTCAAAGTGCAACCTTTGCGGAAATGAACCATGAGTTCATGAGATGTCTTGGTCAGGTTTGCATGATATCAAATTGTTCTGAGGTTAAATTGCCCTTGTGGAAAACTTAAGCTTTCATAGACAGTTGGTAGATGGGTTTGGACAGGAAGATGGTTACCTTCTGCCAAGAAGCCACGTTTTGGTGAATCGAATCAGAATAGAATAGTCACTTGTCTGAGAGAATAGAATAGAATAGAATAGAATAGAATAGAATAGAATAGAATAGAATAGAATAGAATAGAATAGAATAGAATAGAATAGAATAATTCTTTATTGGCTAAGTGTGATTGGACACACAAGGAATTTGTCTTTGGTGCATATGCTCTCAGTGTACATAAAAAGACAAGATATATTCATCACGAATCATAAGGTACAACACTTAATGATAGCCATAGAGTACAAATAAGCAATTGAATCATACTAGGAAACAATCAATATAAATCGTAAGGATGCCAGCAACAAAGTTACAGCCATACAGTCATAAGTGGGACGAGATGGGTCATAGGAACGATGAGAAGATTAATAGTAAAGCAGATTTAATGAATAGTTTGACCGTGTTGAGGGAATTATTTTTTTAGCAGGGTGATGGTGTTGGGGAAAAAACTGTCCTTGTGTCTAGTTGTCCTGGTGTGCACTGTTCTATAGTGTCATTTTAAGGGTAGGAGAGAAACAATTTATGTCCAGGATGTGAGCGATCTGTAAATATTTTCACAGCCCTCTTTTTGACTCATGCAGTATACGGGTCCTCCATGGAAGGCAGATTGGTAGCCATTGTTTTATTGCTCTCCACCTAAGCTATGTTTCACTACCCTCTCTCTCTGGATGAGCCTGCTCCCTGAATTTAAGTTGCGTCTTTTTCATTTCTACCTTTTTTTTTTTTGGGGGGGGGGGACACAATTCAGGCAATTTATGTTAGGAGGTTATTCATTGCATTCTGGTTTCCAATTTATTTCAATGTTGTGAAATGAACCAAAGAAGTTTCTTGGAGGAGAAGTGAAATGTTTTCAAGGAAAAACAAGCAGACAAGATAGTCCAGTTGCTTTTTGAAAAAGTACCAAAAAGTACCATTGAAAACTACCATGACCTGGAGGATTGAGAACCTCCACAGTGAGTTAAAGTTTTAATGTTCCTACTTTGGCTTTTAGGCTGTTGTAAGACTCGCCTTATGGTGAGCTGGGTGGCATAAAACGAAACGAAACGAAACGAAACGAAACGAAACGAAACTAAACTAAACTAAACTAAACTAAACTAAACTAAACTAAACTAAACTAAACTAAACTAAACTAAACTAAACTAAACTAAACTAAACTAAACTAAACTAAACTAAACTAAACTAAACTAAACTAAACATGCACAGGTATAGTATATACCTGGTGGTGGGTTTTTACTGGTTTGCTCCGGTTCGGGCACACCGGTAGTGGCAACAGGAGTAGGCTCCACCCACTCGCCCAGACATCATCATAAATGCTCTGCGCATGTGCAGAAGAACCGCAAGCGAAGCAAGTGCACGATTGCACAACAGAGGTGGGTTTCAGCAGGTTCTGACCAGTTCTAGAGAACCAGAAGCAGAAATTTTGGGTAGTTTGGTAGAACCGGTAGTACAAATTCTAACTGACTGTCATCTTGATTTTTTAAAATCCTCTCTCTACAGACACCCTGGCAGCTACAGAAATTCCATTTCAGCTAGCAAACATTAAATAAATAATCAAATCTTGTCGAAAATCTGCTGGTTATTTTTTTTTTAAGCCCATCAAATACGGTAAGTCCTTTATTAACTGCTGTGGTCTTAATAGCCCCCATATACAAGTTTTCCTATATATACAAAATGGCATGTCAATTAAACAGCACAAAAGATTTACAGTGAAATATTTGGCAAATATAAATGTCAATCCACTGTGCAGAAGATTGAAGGAATGCTTTTCAGTTTTCATTGGGTTAATTATCCACAGATTTCCTAACAGGCTGTGCTAAATTGTTCTTTTGATTTCTTTGGAGAAAGGAGCAATGTTGCCCTCTTCTGATTGTGGCAACCCCTTGGGGAAAGGGGCTACAGAAAACCTGGGTGCTATGTGTAGTCTCAAATTACAGCAGGGGTGGAATTCAGCAGATTCTGACTAGTTCTGGAGAACCGATAGCAGAAATTTTGAGTAGTTTGGAGAACAAGTAAATACTACCTCTGACTGGCCCCGTCCCCATCTATTTTCTGCCTCCCGAGCCCCAGCTGATCAGGAGGAAATGGAGATTTTACAGTATCCTTCCCCTGGAGTGGGAAGGGAATGGGGATTTTGCAGTATCCTTCCCCTGGAGTGGGGTGGGAATGGAGATTTTACAGTATCCTGCCACGCCCACCAAGGCACACCCACCAAGCCAAGGCACACCCACCAAGGCACGCCCACAGAACCGTTAGTAAAAAAATTTTTGAATCCCACCACTGAATTACAGGAAATATTATCTCTGGATATACAATACTTCATGCAGGATGCATTTCCTAGTTCTGTTATTTAATTAATTTGTATGGTTAATTGAACTGTTGTGACCACTTGATTACCATCTTCCCAAGGTCGGTAAAATGAGGACCCAGATTGTTGGGGGCAATATACTGACTCTGTAAATCACTTAGAGAGGGCTGCAAAGCACTGTGAAGTGGTATATAAATCTAAGTGCTATTACTATTGCTTTCCCTCTCTTTCCCCCAGAAAGTTAATCGTCTTCCTTGTAACCACTCGCCTCATTGTATTGGAGAAGGTCTGATTTTAATTTTATTGCAAAAACGTTGCATAGAAATGTTGTAATTTAATGGATGGATGGATGGAAGGATGAATATTTTTGTCACACTCTTATATTCATGGATGAGCGGCCCCATCCTAATGTGATTATACTGGCAAAGGGAGAACATTAGTTCTTGCTTCTATCCCAGATTAGCCAAGAGGCAGCCAATAAACTATTGATTGTACTTGAAGAATTGTAGTGACCCTTGTATGTGCACATGTCTATTGTAGGAAAATCCAATCAGGCTGGAACAAGCGTCTCAGTGGAAACCTTGCACAAAGCATAAATGCAGTAAATTAATTAAGCGTTCCATTAGTTCTTCCTTAAGCACGTTTGCTAATCAACACAATTTTTAAAAATTGCTTTTTAGAATTCAGATATCCTTTAATAGGTCATCGTGACGCAGTAAGCAAGATGATTTTTCATCTATAATTAAATTTTCTTTCATTAATAGTTACTTTTTTGGTTTGTGTACATTGGATTGACACTAAATGCACAAATGGGCAATTATTTCTATTAAGTGGACGTCAAATGTTTGGTTGTTGAAGAACGGATTAAGGCTGCATTTAGACATTATAAAGGTTGCTACCGAGATATATCTATATTATTAACATTTAATTCCAGGGGACAACATAAGCAAGGGTAACCTTGGTTGATCTCAGAAAGAAACAAAGCATGATTTGAGTCCTATGTGTAGGAGAGACCACTAGAATGCAAATAAGTGCAGGAGCCTCCGGGAGGCGAAGAACGGGCCTATTGGAAGTTTGGGAGGGCCAGAAATGAGACTGTTTTTAGCCTCCAGAGGGCCTCCGGAGCCTGGGGAGCCTGTTTTCACCCTCCTGGAGGCTCGAGAAAAGCCTCCAGAGCCCAAGGAGGGCAAAAAGTTCATTTCCCTCCCCCATACTATGGTGCAGGAGGCCAAGTAGGCCATGCCCACCATGGCTATACCCACCCAGCAACTGGGCAGAGAACCATTTGCTGAAATTTTTGAAGCCCACCCCTGCTCACAGCAATAGTGTGAACCAATCTATGTATGGGTAACCCACGTGTAGAAACAACTTGCTTCAGAGAAAACAGCCAAGTAAGATGGATTGGCTTAGACTCGAGATAACTTCACTTTATGGTCAATAGTTTGTAATTTAGAGCACATTATTCTGACACGTTGCTTAGAGCATTGAGGTCGGACACATCAGTGTCTGATGTTCACTTTATACAGCCTATTATGTGCAAGCTGGAACTTAGTTATCTGCCAGAGGGCATCTTTCCTGCACAATTGGATGGGATTGTTGACTGCAAAGGTTGAAGGGATAATACAGGCATCCTGAGATGAAGCACACGTTCTGCAATTTGAAAAGATACCAAAATGGGCTTTTCTTATGATATTCATTCTCTTATTTTAGAGGTTATCAAAGAAACAAGTCAAGACAACGATGACTCTTGGTTGAACAACTAGCCTTGTGATGCAACCACAACAATCTTGAACTAAATACACTCAAAACCATAGAAATGGTGGTGGATTTTAGAAGAAAACCTCCTATTCTACCACCTCTTACAACACTAGACGACACAGTATCAACAGCAGAGTCCTTCGAGTTTCTAGGTTCTATCATAACTCAAGACTTAAAATGGACACCTAAAATGGACAGCTCAACAAAAAACGTTCTTTCTGCGCAAACTCAGAAAGCTCAAACTGCTGATCAAAGAGCTGCTGATCCAGTTCTACAGAGGAATTATTGAGTCTGTCATCTGCACCTCCATAACTGTCTGGTTTGGTTGTGCAACCCAACAAGACAGACACAGACTTCAGAGGATAATTAGAACTGGAGAAAAAACAATGGCTACCAACCTGCCTTCCATGGAGGACCTGTATACTGCATGAGTCAAAAAGAGGGCTGTGAAAATATTTACAGACCCCTCACATCCTGGACATAAACTGTTTCAACTCCTACCCTCAAAATGACACTATAGAGCACTGCACACCAGAACAACTAAACACAAGAACAGTTTTTTCCCAAATGCCATATCTCTGCTAAACAAATAATTTCCTCAACACCGTCAAATAATTTACTAAGACTGTATTACTATTATTCTTCTCTTCCTTACTAGTATCTATTTCTTCCCACTAATTACTATAACTGTACTACCTGTATCTTTCAATTTACATTGTTTTTATTTGTTTCCTAGTACAATTTGATAGGTTATCAGTAACCTTGACTATCACTAAGTGTTGTCTCTTTTTATTCTCAATGAATGTATTTTATTCTCCTTATGTACACTTAGAGAATATACACCAAAGACAAATTGCTTGTGTGTCCAATCACACTTGGCCAATAAAGAGTTCTCTTCTCTTCTCTTCTCTTCTCTTCTCTTCTCTTCTCTTCTCTTCTCTTCTCTTCTCTTCTCTTCTCTTCTCTTCTCTTCTCTTCTCCTCTCCTCTCCTCTCCTCTCCTCTCCTCTCCTCTCCTCTCCTCTCCTCTCCTCTCCTCTCCTCTAAGAAACAAGATGGAACAATCTTATAGATAATGATATGAAAGTGACCTTATCCTTATCCAGAAATTAGCCCAGTTAATATGGAACTCAAGGGGGATTCCAATATGAAAACAGTATGCTGGCAATCTTGGAGGAAAAAAAAAATGTGACTTTGAAACCACAGTTCCAGATATAGATTGTGATGAAAAAGGTCAAATATTCCTGCTTGGTTTTTCAAAATTCATGTGAATTGAACAAGTCCAAGGAAGCCGTGCTCAAAGGATGCACATAGGAGCTATTTGTTTTTATTTAAAAACTATAAATCACTGAACTGGAATTTATCACTGCCTATCATGGTTTCTCTAGAGACCCTGGTGGATGAAATACAGCTTCAGAAACATAAACAGAAAGAATTTGCTTGACATTTCTCCCTTTTCTTCTTCTTCTTTTATTTTTTTTATTTTTTGAAAAATAAACAACTGAAAAATTAATCTTCTCTTTACCGGATCTCAAGGCCAGAACTACCATCTGAAACTCTTTTTTCCCAAATCCTGCAGAAAATAAAGAAACTTTTAAGCTTCTGCTGTATATATTGTAGCTGACAGCTAGCTCTATACTTAACAACTATGATTTCTCAATAACCCAAGTAATATTTACTATTTAAAATAATAAAAATAACAATCAGAATATGAAAATTTCCTGCTTATCCTTTGTGTCCAATCACACTTGGCCAATAAAAAATTCTATTCTATTCTATTCTATTCTATTCTATTCTATTCTATTCTATTCTATTCTATTCTATTCTATTCTATTCTATTCTATTCTATTCCATTCCATCCCATCCCATCCCATCCCATCCCATCCCAGGCCTTCGGGAAGGAGTCAATGGGTTGATAAAAATGCCTAATCCAGTCCCCACATCTGGGTGACTAGGCAACCAACTAGAATTTTTTCATCAACTGTTGCAAAAAAAGGTTCATCTCACACATATGTGCTAGTCATTCCTGACTCTAGGGGGCAGAGCTCATCTCCATTTCAAAGTTGAAGAGCCAGTGCTGTCCGAAGATGTCTCCATGGTCATGTGGCCGGCATGACTAAATGCCAAAGGCACACGGAACATGTTATCTTCCTACCAAAGGTGGTCCCTATTTTTTCTACTTACATTTTTTACGTGCTTTCGAACTGCTAGGTTGGCAGAAACTAGGACAAGTAATGAGAGCTCACCCTGTTACGTGGCACTAGGGATTCAAACCACTGAACTGCTGACCTTTCAATTGACAAGCTAGAAATAAATTATGTGTGTGTGTGTGTGTGTGTGTGTGTGTGTTCTTCTTTCTAGGCCAGGTTTTTCCTACATAACGAAGACTTTTTGGAAATAGCTATTTAGGTTTCCCACAATGCAACACTAAAATCTGTTTGCAGCCATAATGAAGAGAAGAACCCAGAATGTAGTGAATTGGGATTTCACTCAATTGTGGTTCCAAAAAATCTTGGTTATGTAGGAAAAACCTGGCCTTAAAAGAAGAACACACATTAACCTACAAAAAGTAAGAACATATATATATATAACAGATAACACCAATAGTAATAGGTATCTTGGGTGCAGTTCAAAAAATATCTGGATCACCATTTGAATACCATTGACAATGACAAGAACACTATCAGTCAATTGCAAAAGGCAATTTAAATTTAATAACTGATGCCTATTCCAGGTGCTTGGGAAGAACTGAGTAGATAGACAAAAATCCATCTGTCTGACAACGTGACCAACCATAATAATAATGGTTATCCTTCAATTTATTGTAGGTTTGTTTTTGATCCACGAAACAAACCAAAAATAAAAATGTAGTTACTCAACTCCAGCTCTTTTTGAATGTTCACTGTATTTGTGTTTTGGGGGAAAAGGAAAGAGAAGGCTCTTTCCCTCCTAGTGATAATGAAATATGCAACAGTTCAGTCCTTTGGCATGAAACATCATTGTCAGTTCCATCACTCAGGTGCATTTATGTTAATTTATTGTGATGAGTCTCAGCAAAGCTGGATCAAGCTAAGAAAGTTCAATAAGCTGTATATGGAATGACAAGCTTAATGGATGATAAAAACAAAGCCACTTCGTCTCGTTTCTTGCCTGGTGTGATCATGAATTTCAAGTCTGCAATGGAGAACAACGGTCTGTCATTCTGAAAGTATTAGAACTGTCGAGGGTCACTCAGGAGCAACTAAGCCAACCATTCTCCATTGCAATATATCATCAGGGCCTCCCCCTCCCCCAACTTCCTGATCAGTTTGCACTGATTGCTTCAAACCTAGGAGCAAAAGCAAATGGAGAGAAGAGACGGTAGAATTAACCTATCCACATGGACTCCGTCAAGGACAGCTAAACCATGTACTTTGGGGTGGGTGGGTGGGAAGTAATGATAATCAAAAGAAGTCCATCTCGGTACCTGAAACGTTGTATAATCTAAAAGGGGCAGCACAGAAATCATTTTTGTGATTGCTGAGGAGATTGTTTTGGCCCGCCAGCAGCCTGCGGAACTGACAGCAAAGTCGGACAGTGAGGAGGTTGGGGAGGAACATGGGCCAGTCCTGGGGGCTGGGGAAAGCTCGGATGAGGGCTCTGTATCAGAGGCGGAGAGAGAGAGATAGACAGCAGTGAAGCAGAGGAACAGCTAGAGCCTGTTCCCAGTGTGTGCATGCACAGAGCTGCCAGAAAACAAGAACAACTAAGAAAGCAGGATCGACTCGGGAGTAAAGCCACACCTTGGAGGTGATTGGCTCCTCCCATAGGAAACAAAAGAGGAGCAAATGGGGAGGGAGCTTTTGCAGGAAACAATTTGTTCAGTTGGTCGTTGTCAAAGTGGAAAGTTCTGTTCGTGACTTTAAAAGACTCTGTGCCAAGTTTTGCCTTGTCTGCAGTTGGAAACTAGTTATCTGGCAGCTTTCCCTGCGAGATAAGGTGTGTTAATAAATATGCCTCCGAAAGACTGCTTGCAAAGCGATGCTGACTGTGAATGAATGTAATTCACAGTCGTGTAAATAAAAGGGGTTTTACCGGGACTAAGACTCTGCTTCTTGCTACTTAAGGAAGCCTAGGTCAGAACAGATATTGGGATGTGGCTCACAATGCAAAATATCAGCTTGGATGGACAGAGAGGTATGTATACCTGTATGGCGGGTATGATGCAATGAGCCAGAGTTTATTGAGTCTGCAGTATGATTTGGCAGTTGCTTTCAACAGTGGCCATTGACTTTACATTCTTATTCAAGCAGTAAAATTGGGAACTTATTGAACACATTGAGTAGTGGCTGCCAGACATGGTTAGAGGATTGTATTTCACTTACTCACCTAGAGGTTGTACCAATATACAAAGAAACAGCCAACGTCTCCTTTTCTTGATCAAGTTCTTTTCTCTCATACTTGTGTGAGGCAACACTAAAGTCCTTTTTTTCCATAATTAGCGATGGGAAAAAAAGGTATCATTGATGAGGACTGAGGAAGGAACAATATCTTTGTCTCAGCCACTGATGAAGAAGATTTTTTTTTTATATTACAATCATAGACCAGAGACCAAACAAATAAAAACACTCAATAAATATGCAAATTTTTTAAAAAAAATTCTAGAATAAAATAATAAATAACAGGTGAAATCTATGATAAAATCCAGTCTGTCAATTACACATAGCCTAACTATACTAAAATTGCAATCCATAAACTGTGAGGTCCATAGTCAGTTTAATACCAAAAGGTAAAGAATAGAATAGAATAGAATAGAATAGAATAGAATAGAATAGAATAGAATAGAATAGAATAGAATAGAATAGAATAGAATAGAATAGAATAACAGAGGTGGAAGGGACCTCAGAGGTCTTGCGTGATTTATATTAGCTAGAAAGCAGGACAGTGATAGTTAACCTTTTTGCCGGCGTGTGCCAAAATTGAGGGGAGAGCGGGTGTGTGTGTGTGCGTGTGTGTGCCCACACCCATAATTCAATGCCCCCTGCCCCCTGCACATGCACACGTAACTCCTCCGCACTCCCCCCGCTTTTGGCATGAGATGGCACGGTATGCCCAGTAGACCTGTTTTTCGCCCTCCCCAGGTTCCAGAGGCTTTCTTAGAAGCCTGGGGAAGGTGAAAAGAGACTTCCCCCACCCGGAGGCCCTCCGGAGGCTGGAAACATTTCAGCTGGCCAGCGCACACATGCGTGCTGGAGTTGAGCTAGGGCAATGCTCGCGCACCCGCAGATATGGTTCCGCATACCACCTGTGGCACGCGGGCCATAGGTTCGGCATCACGGAAGCAGGACCTGCTTTCTAGCGAATCTAAATTGCACAGCACAGCTGCTCCCTTCCCTCGCTGTTCTACTTACCTTGTCTCCTTTTTCTGTGCAAAGCGCGTGTTTGTTGCCTAGTGTGTATGTGCATGCAGCATGTGTTTGCCAAGCACTGTGCATGCACGGACAGCAAATAGGTGGCAAACTGCAGAGGATTTCACCACTGAGAGAGATGTTTTCAGCACTACTGAAATTATTCGTGAACTGTAATGAGGAACTTCAGTTCAGCCCTCATTGTCAGGCTGTCTACTTTAGGATAGCTTTTAACGGTGAAAGGTCAAGTAAGGTGTGCCTTTGAGCAAGGCAATCACACTTTAAACATCAGAATGTGACGGATGTAACCTTCATTGGATGTGACTTTTCTGTGTCAGTTGAAAAAAAAAAAAAAGACTAACACCAAAGAGAATATTTTAAAACAATTTTCTTCCAGAGAAAAGCTTTTTTTTTTCCCCCACCCACAGATTAAAACTGGACCATTTCTCCTTTTTTTGTGTTCACTTCTTCAAAAAAAAAAACAACCCAAAACCCCTGTATTTCAGATCACTGGCATAAAAGGAGAAGAAAAACTATTGCGCTTTCAAAAGGCTTTCTCGGGTATTAGCCCATTAAGGAAAGGAAGGACCATTGAAAAGAGCAAAACGTATTTGCCATTGCTATATAATGAATACCTTTGCAATGACTCAATAGGTTGGCAGGCTATGGAAGGCAGAGATGAGTCAATTTGGGGATTTAACAGTTCATTTAACAGGACTTGAGGAATCCCAGTCAGCCTTGGCACTAGCTAGATAGGAAGTTTTGCTTCATTGGCGGAAAGCTTCCGATATAATGGACGACAATGGTCAGTTTCTTGGTCGAAGACTCAGAAATTTATTCATTGATTTTGATTTATTTATTAAATTTTTATACCACCTTTCTCCCGAAGGACTCAGGGCGGTATACAGCCAAAATAAAAACCAACAATATAAAAGTTAAAAACAATTTAAAATTATTAAATAATTTGGCCAATCATCTAAAATAAAATAACCCATTCCAATAAAATTTTAGGCCAGCCCTGCTTGATGAAATAATAGCGTTTTAAGGGTGTGGCCAAAGGTACGGAGGTTGGAAATCTGACGAATTTCCGGGGGCAGCTCGTTCCAGAGGGCAGGTGTCCCCACAGGGAAGTCTCTTCCCCTGGGGGTCGCCAGTAAACACTGTCTAACTGATGGCACCCTGAGGAGACCCTCTCTGTGGGAGCGTACTGGTCGGTCGGAGGCTCTCAGAGGCAGAAGGCGGTCTCGTAAATATCCAGGTCTTATGCCATGGAGCACTTTAAAGGTGGAAACCAACACCTTGAATCGCACCCGGAAGACCACTGGGAGCTAGTGCAGTTCACACAGGAATGGTGTTACATGGGAGCATCGAGTCACCCCCAGAAATGGTGAGAACAGTCACTGGTATAATCAAGATTGTTTCATGTCTCCATCGAGTTCTTACCAATGATCTAGGACAGAGGTGTCAAACTCAATTTCATTGACTGATGCATCAGGGCTGTGGTTGATCTCGGGGGGGAGGGGGGTCATGGCTGACTGGGTGTGGCCAACAGGGTGGGTGTGGCTAACTTGACACCTCTCCCCAAACTGCTGGCATTGGATAGTAAGAGCCTTGGTGGTGCAGCAGACTCAAGTGCTGTTAACTAGCACCGGCTGCCTGTAATTACTGCAAGTTCGAATCTCACCAGGCTCAGGGTTGACTCAGACTTCCATCCTTCCGAGGTAGGTAAAATGAGGACGCTGATTGTGGAGCAATAAGCTGACTTTGTATGAAAAAGAACACCGCTTGGGGGTGGGGGGGAAAGCCCCACTAAGCAGGTATATACAAAAGTATGAGGGCTATTGCTTAATGTATTGTAAGCCGCCCTGAGTCTCTGGAGAAGGGCGGCATATAAATTGAACTAATAAATAAATTAATAATAAGTAGACCAAGCCATGCTGGCCCAATGTTTCCTATTCACACTCGGTAGACTGGGCCACAGCCACTCTGGCCCAACATTTCCTCTTTGCATTGAGTAGACCCGGCTGAAGCAACACAGATAGACTGGGTCAAAGTGACTGGCCAGCCTCTTACATTTTCCAGAATGGCCCCATGGGCCAGATAGCAAACACATCGTGGGCCGAATCTGACCCATGGGCCTTGTGTTTGACACCCCTGATCTAGGAAAACAGGACTATATTAATAGCACACAGAACATTGTCCCTTTCAACCATTGAAACACAGTTTGGTGATGTGGTTAAGGCAGCAGCCTGGAAACCAGGAGACTGGGAGTTCTAGTCCCATCTTAGGCAAGAGTGAGATCAATAGGTTGCTAAGCTAGGGTGGATCTAGGTAGGGTTGGCTATAGAAGGCTCCTCTGTCTTTATTTCTCTTTTGACATGTTCTTATCATACAATAAAGTACCTCAAGCCTTTTCTTGAGTTAAAGGACTCCCTACTAGGAAGTTAGTTTCCACATTCATCAATGCTTCTTCTTTTCTCTCTCTTCTAAGCAGGGTGAAAGCAAAAAAAACTTTAGCTTTGAGCATGAAGATGAAAGAAGAAGGGACAGGGTGATTATTTTCCAGAGAAAAGAGGGGAAAAAAAAACTTGCCTTCAGATGCCTTGAAATAAACATTATTTATCCCTAATTTTGGAAACCGAAGTAGCCCCAGTCTTCTAAGTTTAGCTCTGGTTCTGTAATAAACAGGTTACAACATATTTGGTGATGCCAAATAGACAAATTTAAACAGCAATATGATCACCGGAAGCGCAATAATGCAAACTGATATTTCATCCCTCCCCATCCATTTCATTTTTCCTAATATACTTGTCATTTACGCTGTCCATAATCGTTATTTCTTTTCTCCTCCTGTGTTTCCACTTAATTTCTTTTATACGTAACAATTAACTGATAGAGCGCTTGGAAACAGGAGTGTGTGGTTTACCTTTGTTGAAAAGTAGCATATCCAATCTGGATGCTGTATAAATAGTAAATAATAACGATAATTTTGATTTATTATTTGGCTGAAGTTCAGCAAGGAGCTGCTTATTATGGTCCTTGCTGGCTTTTTTTCCCCCAGCCTTAACAAAGAACCGTTGAATTCATAAATGCAGTACGTTAGTCATGTAATTATACATCAGAGCACGCTAAGACGACTTTTGGAATTGACAAAGAAACATTTAAAAGAGCTGAACTGGAAACACATTTTGAGGTATCGGTGGTGGGTCTATTAAAATAGCAGGGAAAAGGGAGGCTTGAATGAAAACCTTCTCTCCCGGTAACGTGAAATATGGATGTCCCCCACCCAAGTAATATGCTGGAACATTAGGTCCATTTGTAGGGCTGAGTCAAAGTTGCAATGTAGACATTTAATTCAAAGGCAACTCAACTGAATCTCTAAATGGAATCACGTTTCTGACTGCACTGTCCATTTCAAGCAAATTGTTGGATCGAAGCACGCGTTCCCAAGGTGAACCGTCTTTTGTCTGAAAGTGCAGATTAATATTTTCCAAATTTTGTTTAGGTTTACACCCATGTAGGAATCTCATCCTTCAGAAAGAATCAGGACTCTTTTAAGTTGATGGGTGGATGGATAAATGGACAGATGAAAGAAAGAAAGAAAGAAAGAAAGAAAGAAAGAAAGAAAGAAAGAAAGAAAGAAAGAAAGAAAGAAAGAAAGAAAGAAAGAAAGATGAATAGATGGATAAAGATAGATGAGAGAGAGAGATGATAGATAGATAGGTAGGTAAGTAGGTAGGTAGATAGGTAGATAGATAGATAGATAGATAGATAGATAGATGGATGGATGGATGGATGGATGGATGGATGGATGGATGGATAAAAATAGAAAAATAGATGAATAGATGGATAAAGATAGATGAGAGAGAGAGAGATATGATAGGTAGACAGACAGACAGACAGACAGACAGACAGACAGACAGGTGAAAAACCATGGCTCATAGGACCATGAGAAGGTCATGAGTAGGTCATGAGAAGATATCTAGGTTGTCAGACCTGGAAGCAAATACAAATAGATAAGTAAATATGGGAGGAAGTTCAGAGTTGTCTTTCTCCTGCAGGCAACATCTCCAGACATACTAAGTGAGGAATGAGAAAGTGTTGATTCACAAAATCATGGTGTTAAGGTGAAAAAAAGTGGGGGGAAGGTCTGCTATCTGGAGCAGTGACACCATGTTTTAATCACATGTTACATCTTCCTCATTTGTTTGCAAATTAAGCCCCAAATTCTCAGATGACCAGATTTCATAGGTTTTCCCACCCACCCACCCAAAAAGGAAAGATATCGAATGCTACTTGAAACTTGACGTTTCCTATGATTGCCTTGCTTTGATATATGTATACATTTCACATTTCCAGAACAAAAGCCATTTTAAAAATGAGACTAGGCATACTTCCATGCTCACAATATGTGAATTATTTCAAATGCACCAGTGGGGATGCTCTGTGACTCCATTATCTGATTCCATCACAACTATAATCCATTTTAAACATTGTCACAAGGAAGTAATATATTACACTGACAGTCATGTTAAACGACTTTGGCTCCTCATAGGATGCTCTTGACTTTACACCACAGTTATGTTTTCAAACCAATTTTGAAGATGAAAATACCTCGGTGTCAAAATATATATTTTCCTCAAACTGATCGACATGATTGAAAACATCACGAGCTTGAAGTTGCTATGACAACTCCTCTCAGATGCTAAAAGATTGATCCTAGCTATTCAGGAGGAAGTATTCTAATAGGAAGAATTAAAATTAAATCAATTACACAGTGAAGTACTACTTCAGTGGTTGTTTATACTATTAATATTAGAGATACTTCTACATTCCCCCCCCCCAAATGAAATTCAGAGCAAAGATGGAAGATCTTACATAACGAAATATGGAAACTGTCGTATCAGATGAAATGATTTATACATCTAAGTCTACATTGGTTAGTCTGACCAGAAGCTTCTCATGTACGCAGGTGTTGTTTTTTTTAAAATCATTTCATTTTACTTGATTCTTTTAAAACAGAGTTCCTGTTTAGCCTGTGATTTATAACTGGGCAATTTCTGGGTAACATGGTTTCTTTTTCATCGAAGGAATCTAAAAGAGGTATGTTAAATTTTGGCAAGACTAAATAAGATCTATTTTTTGTGGAGAAAAGACCCAGAATATTCACTGCCATGGCAGTTCTCAGAGGACAATTTTAAAAATTAAATATAGTCTCTGTCTGCAAATGGTTACCTGCCTCATTCTAGGATCTATAGGAAGCAAGATATAATTTTTCTCAGAATTTGCAAAGAACAAATGCTTCAAGAGCTGACTGGGTGTGTTTACTGAGAGTTCGTATTGTAATAATGCTAGGTGATGAATATTTTAATTTGTATGCATTGAGACACACGTGTAGCATTGCTTTCTCCCCCTTTGTAGGGAGGTAAGCAGGCGAACACGTAGCCAGAGTATAATGCTCATCTCTATACAAATTAAATTTATGATTACTGCACATGAGGGAATAAAATGTTATTGGCCAGTCCAATCACACTCATTATAATCTCTTTATTTCTACCTTTTGTTCTTCTTGTATGAAGTAATTTTGCATTATCTTTTTTTTTTATCCCGGTTTCCATGCCAGTATTTTCCCACTGATTATATCCCCAGGGTTTTCAAATTCACACAGAATCCCACTTCTTCCTGTAAATACAGCTGTAATACCATGACAAGACATTAAAGTGGGTGATTTGGTGAAGACTTAATAAGCCTTTAAAGTCCAATTTATTTAGTTACCAGGGCCATGACTTGCATTCTAGCGATTTTCTGCATCTCAGAAAATTTTTAGAGAATCCATCTTGGTGAATTTAACACAAGGCTCACCTATTGTGTGAGTGAGCAATGGCAGCCAGAAAAGCCAATACAATCCTAAATTGCATTAACAGAGGGATAGAATCAGAATCTAGAGTGGTACTAATACCACTCTAGAAAGCCTTAGTAAGACCACACCTAGAATACTGCATCCAGTTTTGGTCGCCACACTATAAAAAAAGATGTTGAGACTCTAGAAAGAGTGCAGAGAAGAGCAACCAGGATGATTAAGGGACTGGAGACTAAAACATATGAAGAACAGTTATATGAACTGGGCATAGCTAGTCTAGTGAAGAGAAGGACCGGGGGAGGCATGATAGCAATGTTCCAACACTTGAGGGGCTGCCACAGAGAGGAGGGGATTCAATCTATTTTCCAAAACACCCAAAGGCCAGACAAGGAATAATGGATGGAAATTGAACAAGGAGAGATTCAACCTAGAAATAAGGAGAAATTGTCTAACAGTAAGAACAATCAACCAATGGAACAGAAATTGCCTTTGGAAGTTATGGGAGCTTCATCACTGGAAGCTTTCAAGAAGAGATTGGACTGCCATTTGTCAGAAATGGTGTAGTGTCTCCTGCTTGGGCAGAGGGTTGGAGTAGATAACCTACAAGGTCCCTTCCAACTCTGTTTATCTATTTATCTATCTATCTATCTATCTATCTATCTATCTATCTATCTATCTATCTATCTATCTATCTATCTATCTATCTATCATCTATCTTTCTATCTGTCTGTCTATTTGTTAGCATACAGGCAAAAATTATGCATATGTTTTATGTTCAGAAAATGATTTTGCAAGCTAATGAATGCACTGTTGATACAAAATAAATTATGTTCAATACCTGTGTTAGATATTCCAGGTAGCATTGAATCGTGGGGGAATGAAGGCATGCAGGGACTTGCTGTTTTCATCAAAACTGGACAAAGTCATATTCATATTTCATTGATCATTTTTGTGATATTCATCACTCACGTGACTTCCTCGAGAAAGTTTGTAATGGATGCATTGATGAAGCCAAATAAATTATGTACAATATCTATGTTAGGTATTCCACATAGCACGGAATCAAGGATGCATGCAGGAGCTTGCTGCTTTCATCACAACTGGACAAAGAAGTCACATATCACATCACTCATATTCCATTGATAGCTTTTGTGATATTCATCACTCATGTGACCTCCTCAAGAAAGGTTGAGAGAATCAATAGCCTTCAGAATTGGCCGCAAAGTGTGAGGAGAACATAAATCATGGTTGACCAGAATTATATATATGATTTTGACATTCTTTTCGATACTAGATGTAAACTTTCAGCAATTGCTTCTTGATTTTGTTTCCAATGGCTTCAAAATAAGAAATTAGGTCAAACATCATTTTTAATACACAGGAGTGTTTTCTTGCGGGCTAATTTCAGATAAATGTTTACAGAGATTCTCAGTCATCGAGGTCATTGGTTGTCCCAAAGGTGCTTTTTCAGGAGGCCACTGGACCTTTGCTCAGAAGCTTCTTGGATGAGAATCATCACTCATGTGACCTCCTCAAGAAAGGTTGAGAGAATCAATAGCCTTCAGAATTGGCCACGAAGTGTAAGGAGCATAAATCATCCTTGAAAATGTTTTGTTTCTCATCCAAGAAGCTTCTTCTGTTCTCCAACCTTCAGTCAGGACTGAAGAAGCTTCTTGGATGAGGAGCGAAATGTCTTCAAGGAAAAACCAAGTCCAGTGGCCTCTTGAAAAAGCATCTCTGGGATTAATTTCAGGTACCCTTTCTTTTCCACATTCCAATGCTTCTTGTCGTTGATGTTAGATTTCAACTAGATTATTTACAATGATTCTTCTAAAGAGTTCATTGCAGAAATGTTAGAAAAGATTTGGTGTAATCTATGAATCCTGGACTGTTGTAGTACTGGATATTTTGTTGGAAAAATGCTGAATGCTAAAAGCCTTCGGTCTCCATGATTGTTCAAAGACCTATATTTCATTCAAGCTTTCATGCTGTATTTTTTTGTGGAATCCAAAGAATTCCAAATACTTTTGCATTTATTATAAACTTCTAATTCTTTCTTCCCTAATACATCTCAAGGAAGTAATACATACCTCTTTAAAGCCCCTGCTTTTCAAGCTGCCAAACAAAAAAATAGATGGAAATGCCAGCATATCAAAGTAGCCCGAAACACTTTTCATCACTTAGAAGCTCTACCTACAGGAGAGCAGGCTCCTGTAATAATATTTCTAATTGAAACATTAATCACGTACCCAAATTGGTAACTTATACATTATTCCTAACACAGCTCTGTAGCTGATGATGTAATCCTTCATCTCCTGCATTTCCACAAAACAGATGAATTCTAAGAACTGTTGCTTTTTAGAACTAATGCTTTATGAGCAGCTCTGAGTGCTCCATGTTTACTCTTTTATTTTAAAGAGAAAACCGTTCTTGGCTCACGAGACCATATTCAAGAGAAGCAAAGACACTGCCACGGTTAATGGGACATGCTAGGTCAGGAGTCAGCAACCTGTGGCTCTGGAGATGCATGTGACTCTTTCACCCTTCTGCTGCGGCTCCCTGTCACTCAAAACATGCGTCACAACTGCCAATGTGTGATACCCGCCGGCATATGATTTATTGAGCTTTTCAACCCCCGGTACGCCAACCATGGATAAATCCAAGAAAAGAAAAGTTTCAGAAGAAAACAGAACATTTAATTCAACTACATATGCTAGTTTTGTGGCCACTCAAGACATAGTCAGGCGCGGAAAGGGTTTTGTGGCTCCCGATGTTTTCTTTTCTGTGGGAAATGGATCCAAATGGCTGTTTGAGTGTTAAGGATCAAGACCCCTGTGCTAGATTATAGTTTTGTCTGTCCAACCACTATCCAGACCACAGACAGCCTAGCTTGATAAGCCTTGATAACCTGCCTCTCGAGATGAGGTGGACCGGTTGCTTTCGTAGTGTGGAGACAATATGTGGAGACAATAACTTGGTCCACAACACCAATAAGACCAAAGAACTCTTTTATTTTAAAGAGAAAACCGTTCTTGGCTCACGAGACCATATTCAAGAGAAGCAAAGACACTGCCACGGTTAATGGGACATGCTAGGTCAGGAGTCAGCAACCTGTGGCTCTGGAGATGCATGTGACTCTTTCACCCTTCTGCTGCGGCTCCCTGTCACTCAAAACATGCGTCACAACTGCCAATGTGTGATACCCGCCGGCATATGATTTATTGAGCTTTTCAACCCCCGGTACGCCAACCATGGATAAATCCAAGAAAAGAAAAGTTTCAGAAGAAAACAGAACATTTAATTCAACTACATATGCTAGTTTTGTGGCCACTCAAGACATAGTCAGGCGCGGAAAGGGTTTTGTGGCTCCCGATGTTTTCTTTTCTGTGGGAAATGGATCCAAATGGCTGTTTGAGTGTTAAGGATCAAGACCCCTGTGCTAGATTATAGTTTTGTCTGTCCAACCACTATCCAGACCACAGACAGCCTAGCTTGATAAGCCTTGATAACCTGCCTCTCGAGATGAGGTGGACCGGTTGCTTTCGTAGTGTGGAGACAATATGTGGAGACAATAACTTGGTCCACAACACCAATAAGACCAAAGAACTTATAGTGGACTACAGAAGGAATAGATCAGACATTCAGCCCTTGCTTATCAATGGAGACCGAGTAGAGCAAGTGGCTAGTTTTAAGTTTCTGGGTGTTATCCTAAAAGAGGACCTGACCTGGGGCGCTCACATTACAGCACTCGTCAAAAGGGCCCAGCAGAGATTATACAGCCTGAGACTTCTTGGGAAGCAACAACTGAATGAAAAACTGCTGGTGGCCTTCTACCTCTGCACCATAGAGAGTATTTTAACTTACTGCATCTGTGTATGGTTTGCCAATTGCACAGTGGCAGATAGGACAGCGCTCCAGAGGGTCAACATCATTGCCCAGAGGACCATTGGTTGCCCTCTCCTCTCCTTGAAAGAGCTTTATAGCTCCTGCTGCCTTAAGAAAGTTCAAAACAGTCTTAAAGATCCATCTCATCCTGAGCACCTTTTTTTTTTAAACTTTTACCAACTGGCAGATGGTACAGGATAATAAAAACAAAAACATCTTCTATCCCAGAGCAGTAACTATATTGAATTCTACTGTATAATGCAGTATCGGGGGTTTTCAATTCAATTGCATAGAATGTGAAGGATGTGTGTTTGTGTTTTATTTTTATAGTTATAACGTACACTGAAGATGGCGTTTAATTTCGTTGTACGAGATGCAATAACAATAAAGTAAACTAACTAACTTTTCCAAGTGAGGTCCAGAGGAACATGTTCTTGAGAGCTTCATGTCCTTCCCTCCAATGTGTGTGCTTCTATAAGACATCCCAGAACGTGAAGGTAGGATAAGGAAATTCTCCAAAGATCTGTGCTTTTCTCAGTGTCCTCAGAACAATTAACTGTTAAGCTGAGCAGATGTTCCAGAACAGAAAGATATCTGATATCTAAAATAATCAAAATATACTACCTATGGTGGAATTCATTTCTTGGATATTAGGCTTTTGGAACAAGGTGGTTAGGAAGAATCCATGTTCTTTAAGGAGGAAGATCCATCTTTAAACTGTATAGTGGAACATTTTGGATCACCACTAATTGACAATGCTCTCCCATGTACAGTACGTATCTCAAAATAAACCATGCATTTTTAATAGACTTTATTCCTAAGTGTGCATAGAATTTCAGCCTAAAGCAATGCACACCAGCAATAAAAATAAGGAAAGATGATTTTGATGATGTCATCATAGAGGCAATGGTGGGGGGAGGGGAAACCTGTGTCTGCCAAGAGCATTTTCAGCAAGCTGCTGTTTTGTCAAAACAATAAAACATGTGTCATAATTTAATAATGCAAGCTCTGTCCCTTATGTACTCATGGGCAAGATTACGATGCAAGCACAAAACAGACAGAATTTGCAATGTGACAGTACAACACATACTGTGTTCATCCTTTCCCCTTTGCTGTCTTAGAGATACCCACTAGGCCTCCAAAGAGATTCCTTCCCCTTTCCCTCCCTCCTTCCCTCCTTCCCTTTCTCTCTCCTTCCCTTCCTTCCTTCCCTCCCTCCCTTCCCCTCCCTTCTTTCCTCTATCCTTTCCTCTCTCCCTCCCCATCCCTCCCTCCCTCTTTTCCCTCCCTATCCCTTTCTCCCTTCCCTGCCTCCCTCTCTCCTTCCTTCCTTCCCTCCCTCCTTCCTTCCTTGATCCTTTCATCCCTCCCTCCCCATCCCTCCCCTCCCTTCTTCCTTCCTCCCCCCCCCTCCCTGGCTCCCTTTTTTTCCTTTTTCCTTCTTTCCTTTTTGTATTATTTTCTGACCAGCTACTCTTCTTCTTCTATGACATTTAACATTACAAACCATACATTAATCCCTGTTTCCTTTAAAAAAAAATAGATCATATTTTGCCCGGTAAACATTTCTGGACCGAAGATAATTCAACCTTGATGAGTTTTCACATGTGAAAAATAAAATGTTTCTGAGCATTGATTGCTACATGTCTTGCCACAATTGGTCCAGATTTTCTCTGATTGATTGACTTTCGCAGCAGATTTTTATCTGAACAAACTACTTGTGCTCCGAGATCAATAGGATATTGTCCATTAAACAGTTTGTTTGGAGAGAAAAAAGAACAATTGGCCAGCATACTCGTCTCCCCACAGCCCACTCCCCACCCCCAACATTTTTACAAAAGGATCTCCTGCCCAAATTAAATACAAGGAGTCCTTGATTTATGACCCCAAAATTCCCACTGCTAAGCATGGTAGTCGTTTAGTGAGTTTTGCCTTTTCGTGCCAACAGTTGTTAGAAATCACTGCGGTTGTTAAGTTAGTAACACAAGTGTTAAGTAAGTTTAGGTTCCCTGTGGACTTTTGAAGGTCAGAAGGCTGCAAAAGATCATCATCCTATAACACCTGCACACTGCAACTGTCAATAATACAGGCCAGTTGCAGCTCATTGTCAGTTGGATCAGCCTTCCAACTATCAGCTGTTTCAGGCTGCAGGGATTGCCATTGCCTATTGCTGCCTCCACAAGCCCATTTTCGGCCTGCACTGTTTGCTGTTTGCTGCAAGGAGGCAAATTGCTGGGAGGCAGAGGCTGATTTTTTTTTCTTGTGCTAATCAGGCTGTGCTGAAAATGAAAATAAAACAGGCTGATTGCTGTTTGCTGCAAGGAGGCAAATTGCTGGGAGGCAGATTTTTTTTCTTGTTTTCCTCCCCAGAAATGGTAGGTGCGTCTTATAGTTCGGAGCATCTTATACTCTGAAAAATACAGTAATTTGCAAAAGTCTCCATTAGCAAATAAATCCTCAGACATATTTACCAAGGAACTTTTTTTTTAATCCTTAAACCCCCTTAATTATCAGGCTTCTTTATACAAAAAAGCTGAGCCAAAATGAATGGTTCCATAGGTCAAAGTCAGCCAGAAACAAAACAGTTCACATTACTTTAAGCACTAGGAAATCCATAGTTAAATTAAGTTTAATAAAGTTTGCCAGGCATCTGATATTTGAAGGAACTTCCTTATTTAGAATTAAAATGTAATATCCTTTTTTAGAATGACTTGGGAACACAATTGGTTCATTCTTTAGCCTGGGAGGTATGGATCATAATTGCAAAAAAGCAACTTTAATTTAGCCTGCCCTCAGTCTCCATTGTTGGAGATTTTAT
Organism: Masticophis lateralis; assembly: GCA_030761175.1. Taxonomy (NCBI): domain Eukaryota; kingdom Metazoa; phylum Chordata; class Lepidosauria; order Squamata; family Colubridae; genus Masticophis; species Masticophis lateralis. Next base: position 7,475,491 of record JAUDYJ010000011.1, read on the forward strand.
TACTTTCGAAAACGTTGTTTTTATGGAATAATATTCAGAAAGTTTCTCGTATGCAATGCCGTAGAAGTCAATGAGACAATTGGTCATCATAAGTACTTTAAAAGGCTGTAAGGCCCAATGGATCTTATTGTCGGAAGAAATATCCATCTGGTTCAGTTCAAAGCAGCGAGAAAGAAGCTGGAAACATGGAGGCTGATGGCAAAGATGGTTTAAATTGATGGCCAGGAGGACCATATGGGTTTGAGGTCCTGGGCAGCTGACCACATGAAGTTGAGAGAGAGAGATGTCTTTATACCAGGGGTGAAATCTAAAATTTCTTACTACCGATTCTGTGGGCGTGGCTTGGTGGTGGAGGGATGTGACTGGGTGGGTGTGGCCAATTTTATTTTATTTTTTTACTTTTAAAACCATTTTTTCTACAACCTCTTCGGCTAAGAGGTTGTAAAAAAATGTTTTCAAAAGGCTCTGACGATTCCAGCTGAGTTCCCCAATCAGCAGAGGCTTTTTAAATATTCAGCTGGGATCGTCATAGCATTTAAAAGAAAAAAAAAGGTTTTTTTCTTTTAAATGCCTTCGACGAGCCACACGATCATCAGAGACTTTTTTAAAAAAACTTTTAAAAGCATTTTTGATTTTTGCTACCGGTTCTCCAAACCACCCGCCTCCATCACTACCAGATCGGGCAATCTGGTCCAAACCGGGAGCATTTCACCCTTGATTTTTTTTTAATTTAATTTATATCCCACCCTTCTCCGGAGACTTAGGGCGGTTTACAATGCATTAAGCAATAGCCTTCAAACTTTTGTATATACCTGCTTAGTAGAGCTTTCGCCCCGCCCCCCAAGCGGTGTTCTTTTTTATACAAAGTCAGCTTATTGCCCCCACAATTTGGGTCCTCATTTTACCTACCTTGAAAGGATGGAAGGCTGAGTCAACCTTGAGCCTGGTGAGATTCGAACTTGCAATAATTGCAGGCAGCTGGTGTCACTTTTAACACCACTTAAGCTGCTGCTTAAGCTGCTGCACCACCAGGCTCTTATTTATACCTCTCTTGGGCCTTGCCCTTGAGCTTTCTGTTCCTGTGCAAGAAATGTATTCTATTGGCTGTAGTCAGACTCCCATAGGGCCATGCAGGTTGTCTGAGCTCCCAGGTTTGGTTGGAGCTTGCTGGGTGATAATGTCATGAAGAGGCTTATGAAGAGGTTTTTGAAAGGGTGGTGGGCAATTCCTATTGTGTCTTAATGGCTTTGTCCTAGTTTGGATCTTGAGTGAACGCTAATCCCATCGCCCTGAGGCTGAAAGTCTTTTGTCTTGTAGATAGGCTGGCCCAGTCTATAAAGGCGGGGTTTGCTTTCCAAGAGCATGCTTCTACTTTAGGGAAATATAATGTAGGAAGTTAGCACCCATCCCTCCCTTGGAAAATGAGATATTTTAGGAAATATTAAAAGGGCAGAATATTTTCCCTAAAAGGGAGGCAGAAAAGCAGGCCCCCTCCCCCACCTTTGTCAATGGGCCATTAAGGCCTGGGCCAGTCTATTCAACATAACAAAGATCTACCTCCTTCAGGCAGAGCCATAATAGGAATCCCAAAGCCCTTTCATTACATCATCACCCAGCAAGAGTCAACCAAGCTTGGGACTCAGGACAGCCTACAGAGTTGCCCCAGCCTGACCCCATGGGAGCCTGACAACCAATCAAAATACAAGCTCAAATTCAAAAGTCCAAAGAGGGCATAAAATCCAAGCACTCTCAGCATCTCTTCCACATTTTTCTCCCAGGACCTCAAACCATGTGGTCCGACTACCATTAAAAACCATCTTTCTAAGCAGTTTCCATGTTTCCATGTTTCCATGTTTCAGTTCCCCATTTGGAACTGAACCCAGATGGACATTTCTTCCAACAATAATATTCTGCCTTTTTTAATATTTCTCTTCATTCTTCTAGGAAAGGTGGGTTCTAACTTTCTACATTATCTCTTAACCTGAATTCTATCTCTGAGTTTAGACCTTGTTCAGAGAGGTTGCATATACTGTAAATAGTATATGAATGCATCATCCAGTACTAAACATTCTACTGTTTCCCTGAAAATAATTCTGCCTTATATATTTTTTTTGAATCCTGAAATAAGCACTTGGCCTTATTGCCATGCACTCCAAAGTCCGATTGGTCTTATTATCAGGGGATGTCTTAGTTCTGTTTTTCATTTTGGAGCACTATAGGTACCATCAAAAGTATGGTGATTAATTGGATACTTTCTTTAAAATCATTACTGGGATCACACACTGGCAAAGTATAAAACGACCCCATTGCAGATATGTTGGCATTATAAAAGTCTTAATTTTAATCAATAACTTTTGCTCAGTTGAGGAATCCAACTTAATACATTCAGACATGTAGCCATCTAACCTCTGGGTGGATAATTCTTGCAAAAAAGGAGCCCATCATTTCTCTGGATTATTGGCTTAACTGTCAAATCTCTTTTGCTGTTTGGAAGTTTCTTTTAACTTCTAGTCATTTCTGCATTAACTAATCAGTGATTTTTAATGTCCTGATAGAAGATTAAGTCTTGATCTTCTTCGGTGTGATGTCTTTTCAAATGTTTAAAGAGGAATATCCTTTCTTCTCAAACCATCCCTTTTAAGGTGTTTCAACCTTGACAACTGTAAGATATGTGGACTTCAACTCCCAGAATGCCCTAGCCAGCAGGGAATTCTGGGAATGGAAGTCTACATATCTCAATGTTGAGAAACATGGATCTGGTTACATGGATGGGTTGGTCTACTGTATTCTTGCCTTGCTTCTGAATTTTATTGAAACAAGTTTTTAGTCATTTGGAGACAAGATCCTCGATGAGCTGTGTGGTCTGATTGAACAAGTTTTATGTACTTAATAGGAAGCTTATTTCAACATCCCATTCTACCTGAAATATTCTGAAAAACTAAATTTTCATTACTTAAAAAATGGGGATAGGGTTGAAGAACTTTCGGCAATATGATGGATTTTCCAATGATTTTTGTTGTTCCTTTCTTCAATTTTCCCTTTTTCCTGAATGGTAATCTTGTTTTCAAAATTCTGATCTAAAATTTGGCAAAACTGAAAGGGCGGGGTAAAAAAAAAAAAGCAAAGGTTTATTGTTGGTATTTAAAATTGCTACCATTATGTTAAAAAAAATGAAAATCTGAACCTAGCAAGAGAGGGCACAGGGAAGTTTTACAAAATCACTTGTCTTACAGAGATGCTAATTACAGTAATTACTTTTGATATTTCGCATACACCGAAGCCTTGATTAAAGGTGTCCAGTAATTGTTGCGTTTTCTATTTTTGAGACACTGTTTTGGAAGTTGCTGAAATACATTCTGGGATTGATTCCAAACTTCCAAACTTAGAATTTTTCCCTCCAGCAGAAAATATAAGTGTCCACTGCTATCACCACCCCAAACCCCTCCTCCAGATGTATATTACCTGATAATGAGGCATAACGATGAATCCTTTGTCAGTAACAAATTTAGGACCTTTTCTCTTAATTTTGGGGGGGGAGATGAATTATATAAAATAATGTTGCCAATGCTCCCATTGGAGGTAGAAAATGAACCCTATTGCTAGATAACAATTTCCAATTTGTAGATTTGTATTTAATTTTAACTAGCTGGAGACGCTTCATATCTAGGCTTGGAATAATCACTTGTTTTGAGATAGCTGGCATGTCTGTACTTCAGAAAATACATGATTAGTTTTTCTACCACATAACTACTATGTTGGGTGTAAAAAGGTAAAGTTAAAGGTTCCCCTCGCACATAGTTGTTCCCGACTCTAGGGGGCGGTGCTCATCTCCGTTTCAAAGCTGAAGAGCCAGCGCTGTCCAAAGATGTCTTTGTGGTCATATGGCCGGCATGTCTCAATGCTAAAGGCTCACGGAGCGCTGTTACCTTCCCACCAAAGGTGGTCCCTATTTTTCTACTTGCTTTCGAACTGCTAGGTTGGCAGAAGCAGGGACAAGTAACGGGAGCTCACCCCATTACGCGGCACTAGGGATTCGAACCGCCGAACTGCTGACCTTTCTGATCGACAAGCTCAGCATCTTTACTACTGAGCCATCACGCATAAACCCCTATTTGTTAGATTGACTGATAGATTTTGTTTTTAACCTGTTATTCTGCTCTGGTAAAACACTTGAAGTTCTGTCAACAGCTCAAGCAGCTCCCTGGTTTTAGATGATCAGATGAATTGATCACAGAAGATTTGGATCCATTTCTGATGTGTTGGCAGATCTCCTTCAATATTGTGGGTGCTCCAAACATGGAAGAGATTGGACAACCATTTGTCTGAAATGGTATAGGGTTTTCTGCTTGAACAGAGGATTGGACTAGAAAACCTCCAAGATTCCTTCCAATTCTTTTATTGTTGTTGAATTCCTTGAATATTTATTTATTTATTTATTTATTTATTTATTTATTTATTTATTTATTTTATTTTATTTTATTTTATTTTATTTTATTTTATTGGACTTATATGCTGCCCTTTCTCCACGAGGACTCAGAGCGGCTCACAACAATAATAACACAAGTCCAGATTAAAATTCAGACAATAAAAACTAAAATTCGCATTAAAACTCCATTCAGTCCAGGCCAGCCTGGCGAAACAACCATGTTTTAAGGTCACGGCGGAAAGAGCGAAGGTCGGGGGCTACCCGGAGCTCCAAGGGGAGCTGATTCCAGAGGGCAGGTGCGCCTACAGAGAAGGCTCGCTCCCTAGGGGCCATCAGCTGACATTGCCTGGCCAACGGGATGCCAAGTAGGCCCTCTCTATGTGAGTACACCGGGCAATGGGGAGCTGTTGCTGGTCGCAGATGTTCCGCCAAATACCCCCGACCTAATCCATGTAGGGCTTTATAGGTGATCACCAACACCTTGAATCTCACCCGAAGGGCAACCTGTTCTTTTTATAGGCATACAGTATGATGTACATGCAAGGAACCAGCCTAAAAAGGTTGCACTTTCTCCTGACTGTCATCTGATATAAAATTAGACCTTATAATTTCATTCAAGTTCTTCCAGTTTGGAGGAGTGGAACAGAAGCCACAATCTGTGGAGACATCACAAATAACCTGTTGAGTTTGGCCTGTTTTGGAATCCGAAAATTCTTCTGCATTCTCCATATCTTACCAGGACTCCTTTTTTAAAAAAATTTGCATACAGATTACTTTTCAAAATTATTCTTTTTTTTTTTTCCAGGGCAAAATTAACTTTAAACCAAGTGCAAAATATGTACATTTAGCAATAACCTGAAAAGTATAGCAATCAAATCAATACCCAAAAAATTATTTAGCAATTAAGAATCTGGTAAAACAAATGCATCTTTGCTGACTCATTTCAGTTATGAGATGGGCGACATATAAATTTAATAAATAAATAAAAGTCAGTAAATATATATATATATTAACCAATTTCTCAAGCATTAAAAGGTGGTAGAATTAAAGAACAACTTCTATTCATTCCTTAAGACTGTAAATAATACAGAATAAGTTTATTGTCTCTGGCCCATGATTTATTTTTTATTGATTATGAAATTAATTTGGAGTGGTGCGGTGGCCTAGAGGTGGAGCCCTCGCCTCACAATCAGGAGTCTGTGAGTTCGATCCTAGGTAGAGGCAGATAATTCTCTCTCTGGGTACAATGAGAATATATGTGATGAACCAAACTCCTCATTGGTGACAGGAAGGGCATCCGGCCATTAAACACTCTGCTAGCTCCATTTAGTTGATGATTGATTATAATTTGCCTCCTTGCTCCCCATTCAATATAAAGAACTCGCTTTTAGCCAATATATGTCAGCTGTAGGTTCTTTGATGGTTTGAAGTGACTCCTCTTCAGTTCAGGGATGGGCTTCAAAAATTTTAGCAAGGGGTTCTCTGCCTGGTTGTTGGGTGGGCGTGGCCATGGTGGGCGTGGCCTAGTTGGCCTCCTGCACCATGGCGGGGGTGTGTGGCATTTTGGCTCCAGGGGTTTTTCTCGAGCCTCCGGGAGGGCGAAAATGGCACCCCAGGCTCCAGAGGTCCTCTGGAGGCTGGAAACCGGCCCGAACTTCCAGTAGGCCCATTTTTCGCCCTCCCAGAGCCTCTGTGTGTGCCCGCCACTTATCTGCATCCAAAATGGATCTCGTGGGGACTCCTGGGAGGGGCGGTGCGGGGTGGGAGTGGCCAACCAGGAGTGGGATTTGGCGGTTCTCCGAACTGCACAGAATCTTAGCTAGAGGTTCTCCCGAACCCCTGCGAACCTCTAGCAGCCCACCCTTGCTTCAGTCTCTTTAGTAAGAAAGAGATTCTGGGACTAGATTCTTTGGACCTTGGCAAACACCAGATATCTTTTATTAATATGATTACTTCAGATGCTGTATCTTTCGGGGGGGGGGGGGGAATGTTTCATCCCCATGGCTTCAGTGAGATAACAGAAAATATAATTGTTATCTTGAGGAAGTGGCAGCAAAAAATATCTGGAAATAAAATGAGTAAAGCAAGATCTGAAGGTGGTTTATTGTCGAATTTGAAGATTCCGTTCAATTTAACGGCAATATGGGTGTGCATATGTAGGCATGTACATCTATCCAGAAATCTACTAAATCTTCAAAGAGATCCTTTACTTGATTCAGCACATCAAACTGATCTGGCAATTTCACTCAAAGCATTCAAAGGGCTGTTTCAAAGGAATAAATTGATGAAATCAACTTCAAATGCAAGATTCATACAACCCTATTTCGAATCGCCACTGGGGGTATGAAGCAGCTTTTTATGCTGGTGGAGAAAGAAAGAATTATGTTCCTTAAATCCAGGTAGGAAGAAAGCATCCTGCTGTTTCCCCACAAAATATATGCAATAACGATATGAAGAAGACAAATCAGAAGGGAGGCAAGGATCAAAACCTCTCCCGCCTTCAGTAGGTGAGTGTTTCACCGTCAATTTTACAACACAGTGATGGTGTGTTTCCCATAAATCAGAGGTCCTCAACCCACGGTCTATGGCCTGTTGGGAACTGGGCCACAGAAGTGGCATGTCCTGACCTAGGCTTCCCCAGCAGCACGAAGCCGAGTCCGCATCCCGATAAACCCCTTTTATTTAATTTACAGTGCATTCCTCTCCAGCAAAGTCTTTCCTCTCCCACAGCCTTTCACGATAGTTCACAATGACCGACCATTATCAGGCTTGGAGAGTGGCCAGGCTGATATCTTTCAGATGCCGCAATACTTGGCAAGAATGCAGGAATGAACTAATTGTCTCCTGCAAACTCCACTCCCCTTTTGCTCCTCTTTCATTCCCTCAGGGAGAGGCCATTCATTGTCTACCTGTGGCCTTACTCCCAAGTCGACTCTTGTTCTTTAGCTGTTCTCTTCGTCTGGCAAGTCTGTGCATGCACATACTGGGAACGGGCTCCAGCTGTTCATCTGCCTCACGGATGTCTGACTCCAAAGGCAGCTGAGAACTGGCATACAGCCCTGGCCCCATCTCTGCCTCTGATGCAGAGCCCTCATCAGAGCCTTCCCAGACTCCAGGACTGGCCCATGTTCCTCCCCAACTTCCTCACTGTCCAAATCTGCTGCCAGCTCTGATGGCCGCCGGCGGGCCACAGCACACCAGGAGAGCTCATGAAGGTCCATTTCTGTAAGTGGCAGCTGCATGTATAAAAACCATTCCCTTCGCTCCCACTGCTGCCAGAGCCAGAGGAATTGGGGACCACTGCCACAAATTGAACCCTTATCCATTTTTCCCATGGCGAAATCACTGAAGCTCCACTTCACTTTCTCCCACATCAGGATTATGATGAGGTGGGGTCCTTGGCGTTCTCTGAGCTTGATTGTTTTCTTGCAAATATTTCATTACCCAACTCCGGTAACATTGTACTGCTAACTAGGGCATTCAAAACCTTTGCCAGACCAATTCTTGATTACAGTTCATCCGCCTGGAACCCACACTGTATATCAGACATTAACACGATTGAGCGGGTCCAGAGTTATTTCACGAGCAGAGTACTCCACTCCTCTACTCACAATAGAATGCCTTACACCACCAGGCTTGAAATTTTGAACTTGGACAAGCTGGAACTACACCGCCTACAGTCTGACTTAAGCATAGTACACAAAATACTGGATAGCTCAGCAAACTAAAGCCTGTTATTAACGTTCAGCTGTCTGCAAATACTGTAAGTTCGAATCTCACCAGGCTCAAGGTTGGCTCAGCCTTCCATCCTTTCTAAGATAGGTAAATTGAGGACCCAGTTTGTGGGGGCAATAAGCTGACTTTGTATAAAATATACAGAAGTATGAAGGCTATTGCTTAACGCATTGTAAACCGCCCTGAGTCTCCAGAGAAGGGTGGCATATAAATCTATTTTTTTTAAAAAAATTGCCTGCTACAACATTCTACCTGTCAATAACTTCTTCAGCTTCAACCTCAACAGGCAAACAATTGATACAAATTCAAGGTCAACCGCTCCAAAATCGATTGCCGAAAATACAATTCCAGCAACAGAGTGGTCAATGCCTGGAATGCTCTACCCAACTCCGTTGTTACATCCTCAAACCCCCACAGCTTCAACCTTAAACTGTCTACCATGGATCTCACCCCATTCCTAAGAGGTCCATAAAGGGGGCATTCATAAGCACACCAGTCTGCCTACCAACTCTGTCCTACTGTCCCCATTTATCTGTATTTACTTCCTTTGTTCATCTCCATGTTTATACTTATACCTGTTATCTAGTACATATTCAACAAACTAAATAAAATAAAAATAAATAAAACTCAGTAACATCATCAGTGCCATTGGGTTACCTAGGTGGGCAATGAAACATCTTCAAGAAAACAACTAAACTCAGAGAGCTCTAAGAACACCAGAATTCAACCTTGAGTTATGAATAGAATAGAATAGAATAGAATAGAATAGAATAGAATAGAATAGAATAGAATAGAATAGAATAGAATAGAATAGAATAGAATAGAATAGAATTTTTTTATTGGCTAATGGTGATTGGACGCACAAGGAATTTGTCTTGGTGCATACGCTCTCAGTGTACGTAAAAAAAAAGATACGTTTGCCAAGAATCATAAGGTAACACTTATTGATATTGTACAGGGTACAAATAAGCAATCAGAAAACAATATCAATATAAATTGTAAGGATACAAGCAACAAAATTACAGTCATACAGTCATAAGTGGAAGGAGATGGGAGGTGGGAACGAAGATTAATAATAGTGCATAGTGAATAGTTTGACAGTGTTGAGGGAATTATTTGTTTAGCAGAATGATGGCATTTGGGAAAAAACTGTCCTTGTGTCTAGTTGTTCTGGGGTGCAGTGCTCTATACCATCGTTTTGAGGGTAGGAGTTGAAACAGTTTACATCCAGGATGCAAGAGGTCTGTAAATATTTTCACAGCCCTCTTTTTGAGTCGTGCAGTAGACAGGTCCTCAATGGAAGGCAGGTTGGTAGCCTTTGTTTTTTCTGCAGTTCAAACATTCTCTTCTATTGGTATTTCTGATAATTTCATTCTTTGCTCATCCTTCCCTCAATTCGGGTACTAATTTGAACCCCCCAAAATTCCACTTTATAAAAAGTTGCACTTAAAAAACCCAAAACAAACAGAAGTTGTCAAGCATATTAGAACCCACAGCCAGGAATAATATTTTGACAGGCAATCACATTTAGAAAAGGTTGTTCTCCTACGACAGTTCATTGCATTACTTCCAAATTGCTTAATGTTCTATTTCAGGACTTTTATAAATGGCTAGGTTGCATATGCTTTACTTAATAGAACCTGTTACTCTTTTCAGCAATGAGCAGATCTGACTTGACAACAAGAAAATAAGAAGTGCTTTGCTGGGTTAAGCCAAAAGTCCATTTGCTGGATATTTCTAAGAGGCAGGAGAAAATATATAACCGTTCTTTTCTCTACTTCTTATCCAGCAGCTGGTGCTAAGAAGCCTTACTATATTGCTAAATTATTAATGGCTAGGTTCACATATTATATTAAGCCAGAAATAAGCAGACCAAATCACAGCTTAGCATTGTATATTAACTATGATAACATGGAACTGTCTGCCTGTTGGAATTCACTGTTGGAATGCATTTCTGTGCAACAACTACAGTAGTATTCAGCCAGTAGATGGCAGTATTTACAAATTTGGATCTATGGTATGTACTCTATGCTCTTTTGTTCTAAGTAGAATTTTCTGTTTCTTGTTACAGCAATATAGTTGAGCAGTAAAGCACATGGTGACTGTACTCTTTGTTTGCTCTCTGTAGTGCTTTATAAAAACAGAATTTCTAACACTGCCTATATGCAATACCATCCATAACTAATCATGATGGCATCAAAATATTGACCCACATAGATGTTACAGTTAAAAATTTATGTCTGGATATCTAATGGAAGACTATAAGCAATGTCAAATGCATGATGATCTCACATTTTGTCATTTTCTTTACTACTTCTGGCAAATCAAGATTTCAATTTTAATCCTGGATAAACCAAGCTAGTTCAATGTGGATGCAGTTAAAATTAATACATTAACCGCAGTTGCTCAGTCATTTCATTAACCAATGTTATTTAGTCATTACGTTACGTGTGAATGTGAGGGAATGCATAAAAATAATACAACCAGGAAAGCAAAAAACAGCCAAAATTTAAATTTTCTATAGTAGATTATGTAAAGTTTTTATGAATTACTACTCTCAAAATTAGAAGGAGAAAAATTTGGAAGCCAGTGCCATCATCGTTGCAGTTAAAACGTTAACCATGTTTTCCCGAAAATAAGACCTTGTCTTATATTTTTTTTGAACCCTTAAATAAGTGCTTGGCCTTTTCTTATTATTTTGGGGCGCGTGGAGCAAGACGAGGATCCTCTTGCCATCTTATCTGATTTCTAGCTCTGTCACCCTAACTCGAACTAGAGGAAATGGCGGGGACCAGATGCGGATGTGTTTAAATATTTTCGGGGAGGACTTATTTTTGGGGAAGACTTATTTTTTTTTGGGGGGGGCTTATTTTAGTGCATGCATTCAAAAGCCCGATTGGGCTTATTATCAGGGGATGTCTTATTTTCGGAAAAACACGGTAGTATTTTTTAAAATGAAAATTTAGTAACAGTGTGCTACTTCTGAATCATTTCAATCATATCGTAGATAGTCTAATCTATGCCAAGACATACTAAGAATTGTGAAGAATTCGTTCCCCAGATTGGAAGATTAGGAAATAGTACAGAATAGACTCTCTCCCCCCACTCCCCGCCCCATAATAGAAAGACTTGTTCATTCCAGACAGATTTTGGAACTGTGCAAAAGGAAAAGGAAATAACTTGATAGTTATTTGTGAAGTATTACATCCAGACTTATGAAAGATTTTAATAGCATGTTACAGTGTAGATAAACTATTTCTCTAGTACAGGTGTTTTTGAATAATCTCTTAAGGATTCCTCAAATCTCAAAAGTAATTGAAAGGATTATGAAACTATTTCAGAATGACAATGAAAACCGACTCAGAGCCTGCATTTGTGAGCAGATAAGGTTGTTTCTTTTCTGCAAACTGTTTCTTCCAATACCAATGCTTTTTTTTAAAAAAAACGCTCTATTGCAATTGGTACCCTGATATGCCAAATGCACTTATTTCAAAATCAGATATTGACTACTTATTTGTAAAGTGTACACCAGGGAAAGGAAAAAGAAGTCACGAAGTTCAAAGGAAATTACCTCTTGCTTTCACTTTGTCTTAGATAACAGAATCCAGTGGAGAACAGTTGGAAAAGAAGAATTGGTCAGGAATTAATAGCAGAAATAAAATGCTGCTTTTACACCACTAAACAAGTTTCTTTTCTTTTCTTTTCTTTTCTTTTTAAAAGAAAAAAAAATCAACCAACATGGCCAGGTTCATAATGCCAGGGTTCCAACAGATGCCCTAAGTAAATCATGAGCCTCGAGCCAAGCTTCAAAAGAAATCCAGTTATTTATTAGGAGCTTCATGTTAGCACATTCCCAAGTGAAGCCAGCTCTGACCCTACGTAATTTACACCCCAATCATGACCCTGTTTCCCTTCTAACCCCAGGATGTGTCATCAATCACATTCTCCAACGGAGCAATTTTGTGGATTGCAGAGACCACTCCCCTCCGGCCGCTGTGGGTAACCCTGGGATACAGCCTTGAGAGAGATAAGCCTGGAATGTGCATCTGACTTTGGCTGTCGTGCCTTTTCATCAGTTTCTCATTCCCCCTTGCTTATGGCAATTTGAGAGCAGGCTGGGGTTGCTTTGCGAGTTGACACATAACATGTTCATATCAGGTTCATGGACAACTGGACAGCCATTTGACTGAAATGGTATAAGATCTCCTGAGATATACATACATACATACATACATACATACATACATACATACATGCATTCTTACTTTTCATAGGTTTTATGTGTGTTTTTCTTTTAGCCAGGTATATATATATATATATTTGTTTTCTGAGGTTTTCGCGGGTGTTTATGTGTAGGTCTTTGGTTATTCGGGTGTTCTCCCGCGTAAAATTGGATGTGTCTTGGCGATGTTTCGACGAAGTCTCATTTGTCATCTTCAGGCTGGTGTTCTCGGCTTCGTGCTTCCATACATATATGTATGTATATATATGTATATACATATACACACACACCTATACACACACACACACACACACACACACACACACACACACACACACACAGTATATTGCATCTTAGCTCAATTTGTAAAATCGGTTCACAGAAAGGAGAGCTTTTTAATGCTTTACTTCATTCACATTTCTGTACTTGAACAATGAGATGTATATTCTGCCTTTAGGCTTGGAATTCAGAATTTATTTTCCCCATAACAAAAACTTTGCAATGTCGGTGGAGTGTTACTGCTCCAAAGTCACACACTTTTGTCATAGAGTTTTGAAAAATCATGGTTTACGTAACAGTTAGGACCTTCACTTATTGACTATATATTCCACACATGGGTGATGCAGGATTAGGTTGGATTAACAACCACCTGTACAGGTAGGGTCTGTACATTGTACCAAACTACGCATTTTCTGAACCATGCTTTTTCTAAATAAATCAAGGAAAACCAAGGCCAAATAAATCATGAATATCTTGCAATTTAAGGTAATAGGGAATGTCCAACAGATGGCGGTAGTGGCCAAATAACTAAAGTAAAGTTGGACTTCTGCCCCACAAACTCTGCCACCTGTCAGCCTCCTCAGATAATCCAGATAGCTAAACATGACCAGATGAGCTAATTCTACTTTACTGAAAAACGATGAGAACAGCATGTTGCCAGCCTGAAAACGTAAATTGTGGAACAGCTTGCCTTCAGAAATCGTGGGCGCTCCATCACTGGAGGTTTTTAAGAAGAGACTAGAAAGTCGCTTATCTGAAATAGTATAGGAGGCTGGAATAGAAGACCTCCAAGGTCCCTTCCAGCTTTATCCTGTCCTGCCCTGCCCTGCCCTGCCCTGCCCTGCCCTGCCCTGCCCTGCCCTGCCCTGCCCTGCCCTGCCCTGCCCTGCCCTGCCCTGCCCTACCCTACCCTACCCTACTCTACTCTACTCTACTCTACTCTACTCTACTCTACTCTACTCTAAATCTTCCACTGTTACTTTTTACCTTTACTTTTTATGAGCCATGGTGGCACAGTGATTAGAATGCAGTATTGCAGGCTACTTCTGCTTCTGCTGGCTGCCTACAATTTGGCGGTTCGAGTATCACCAAGCTCAAGGTTGACTCAGGCTTCCTTCCTTCTGAGGTGGGTAAAATGAGGAACCAGATTGTTGCTGTGGGCCATAGGCTGACTCTGTAAACCACTTAGAGAGGGCTGTAAAGCACTGTGAAGCGGTATATAAGTCTAAGTGCTATTGCTATTGTCCTTCCTTCCTTCCTTCCTTCCTTTTTCCTTCCTTCCTTCCTTCCTTCCTTCCTTCCTTCCTTCCTTCCTTCCTTCCTTCCTTCCTTCCTTCCTTCCTTCCTTCCTTCCCAGTGCTTAGAATGCAGTATTGCAGGCTAACTCTGCCCACTGCCAGCTGTTCGATCCTGACCGACTGGCTCCAGGTTGACTCAGCCTTCCATCCTTCCAAAGTCGGTAAAATGAAGACCTAGATTGTTGTTTGGGGCAATAGGCTGACTCTGTAAACCGCTTAGAGAGGGCTGTAAAGCATTGTGAAGTAGTATATAAGTCTAAGTCTTATTGCTATTGGTACCACCTGGAAAGTTTCTTTCAGTGCCCATTATGCATGCTTATATGATTATCCCCTTGGCAGTACCTGTTTCTCTTGTCTTCCAAGACCACACATGACCACATACCATTTAATGCACAGGCAACATTATATTGCACACTCATACAAAAGAGATGTTGCTTGTATACCGAGTCTGCTTTTCTCAAGTTTGCAATAGTGTCAGATCCTGAAGATGTATGTTCCTCTCATATTCTGCCAGCTCCTTTCCTTATCTGAGTGCTGAAAGACAAAAATCACCATGTTGAATGTCTGATATTCAGTGAATCCGTTTGACCCATTAATGAAGAACACTGCAGATGTGATGCTTGCCTCAGTTCTACGTTTCTTGTTTGCATCACCAGTGTGTAAAGAACTTCTGAAAACTCCTCTTGATTGTGTCTATGGAGATTCTCAGTCATCCAGGACATGAATGTCCCAAAGGCGCTTTTTCAATTGGATTTTCTTGTTTTTTCCTTCCATTCCCCACCCTCCAGTCAGAGCTGAAGAAGCTTCTTGGATGAGAAGCGAAACCCCTTCAAAGAAAAACCAGAGTCCAGTTGCCTCTTGAAAAAAGCACCTTTGGATCCTCTTGATTAACTATAGCCATTTATTGTTGTTGTTACTTGTGAAGTCATGTTTGACCCATTGCAACCCCATGGACAACTTTCTTCCAGGCCTTCCTGTCCTCTACCATCCCCTGGAGCCAGTGGTGAGATTCAGCCAGTTCGCACCACTTCGAGAGAACCAGTTGTTAACTTTCTGAGTAGTTTGGTGAACTGGTTGTTGGAAGAGATCATTAGGGCAGAGAACCAGTTGTTAAATTATTTGAATCCCACCACTGCCCAGAGCCCATTTAATCTCATGCCGATTGCTTCAGTGACTCCATCCAGCCACCTCATTCTCTGCCATCCTGTTCTTCTTTTGCCCTCAATCATTCCCAGCATTAGGCTCTTCTCCAGTGAGTCCTTCCTTCTCATTAGCTGGTCAAAGTATTTGAGTTTCATCTTCAGGATCTGGCCTTCTAAAGAGCAGCCAGGGTTGATCTCCTCTAGGACTGACCAATTGGATCACCTTGCAGTCCAAGGGACTCACAGGAGTCTTCTCCAGCACCCTAGTTCAAAGGCCTCAATTCTTTGGTGCTCAGCCTTTCTTATGGTCCAACTTTCAGAGCCGTACATTGCAACTAGGAAAGCTATAGCCATAGTCATACCTAAATGGCTTTTGTGTAACACTTTAACACTGAGCAAGAGAGCATGTGTGTATGTTAGTGAAACACTATATCCTGCTCCACTGCAGTCAATCACATCAAGATTGATTTCCTTATTATGCCTGATTAGCAACACCAGAGAAGAAATGAGCAATTGTAAGCCAAACTGCTTTGAACAGAGCTCCCCTTATTCTGAATTAACATAGAAAATCTTCTAATTAAACAGATTCGTGACAAACTGATTTCAAGATGGATGAAACGGAAGATGAGTAGACGATAAACTTTCTTTATCCATAAAAGGACCGTGTTTATCTTCTGTTCAAAGAGAAAGTTTTTAAAAAGAATCCCATTGGGTTCTAGTAAGCTTTTGGGATCGTAGCAGCTTGTGGGTAAGCCTGAAGCATTTCTTTGAATCCTCCTTAAACACTTGAACATTTGATCAATTCTTTGAAATTTTACTGAAATTGGTTTCTTTTTAGGGAAGTCTTCTCTTTAAGCCATTGTTCTTCATAGGGAGTGGAAGGGATCTTTGCAGTCAAAATAAGAATATCTTACTAGTTTTTTCTTCATTTCCCTCTTGCTTCATATCTGAAAGTTGCATGTTACATCAAAGTACTTCCTATTTTATCAAACCAAAGTCTCGTGGCTTGGATTTCTCCAGAAGCAGTTTCCCTTAGAACTGAAGGAAGAGTTTATTTAATATACAATGTTGCAAAAGAAAAATATCATTTCATTGCGCCTAGGGGCAGTTAATTTCAAATATGAGGTTTTCACACAAAATTTACAGCCGAGATATCAAAACGATATTAAAGTGAGTAAGGATGAAGTCAGGGGATTTAAGAGAGAGAATTAGCAATAACTACTGCCAATTTAGTCCCATTTGGTAGTTTATTGTAAAACCAAAAATGTAGCAAGGAGAGTGGGGGGGGGGGGGAAGAAGTTAATTCAATTGAATTAGATGGACCAGAGACTAAAATATGAAAACGGCAGTCTCAAGTTCATAATTTAAGTATTTAAAATGTAAATATACTGTCTCACCACAAGGAGCTAAAAACACTTAACTTAATTATACTTCAAAAGATATTGTATTGTCACTGTGTCTATACCTACAGTATATTCTTCCAGTCATACTAAACAGTTTCGTTTCCTTCCTTCCTTCCTTCCTTCCTTCCTTCCTTCCTTCCTTCCTTCCTTCCTTCCTTCCTTCCTTCCTTCCTTCCTTCCTTCCTTCCTTTATTGCAATCTCTAAATTATTTATCATTGTTGGCTGTCTTCTTTATTTGCCTATAGTGATAGCCGTTAGATAGATAATAATCCATTTGCTTGTTTGAGATCACAGCAAAGATTAATATATTCCATTATTAATAAAAATCATTTTAATAATCAGGTGTGAAGGGGATGAAATAGTCAAACTTTAGAATGCCATTTTAAATTGTCAATATGATCTCAATTTAGAGAACCAAACTATTCAAAAAAAAGAGATTTCCAATAATTAAATTATATCTCTATTTTCGTATTTTTAATCAGGGTGAGATATATCTATAATAAATGTGAATATATTTTTGTAATTTAACTTTCTTGTAACAATACCAACAGTAGCAATTATTTAGGATTTCAACCACAATGAAAATGAATTAATTATTAAGATGAATTAATGAATGAACTTGAATAAAGGAATTAACAATTAAAATATTGTAATGATAATTTCTTCTTAGTTTATTTCAATTATTCTCCTTTACATGATTGAAAAAGCAGATATTTTCCTTTTTTTTCTTTTCTTTTCTTTTCTTTTCTTTTCTTTTCTCTTCTCTTTTCTTATTCTTTCCTTTCCTTTCTCTTTTCCTCAGTCCATCAATCATTCCCACATTTAGGTTCTCCTAACTGCTATTTCATGTGATGCGGTGGCTCAGTGGCTAAGACACTGAGCTTGTTGATCAGAAGATCGGCAGTTCAGCAGTTCGAATCCCTAGTACTGCCTAATAGGGTGAGCTCCCGTGACTTGTCCCAGCTTCTGCCAACCTAGCAGTTCGAAAGCAGATAAAAAATGCAAGTAGCAAAATAGGGATCACCTTTGGTTGGTAGGTAACAGCGTTCCATGCGCCTTCGGCGTTGAGTCATGCTGGTCATATGACCACAGAGACGTCTTCAGACAGTGTTGGCCCTTTGGCTTTGAAACAGAGATGAGCACCGCCCCCTAGAGCCGGAAATGACTAGCACACGTGTGCGGGGGAACCTTTACCTTAACTGATATTTCTTCTCAAAGGTGGCACTACCGGAAATCATGCTTTAACTTAGAAGGAATTGGGGGGAAATACGGAAATTTCGCATGGGAAGAAAGGTGAAGAAAATACACCGGTCGTGCAAAAATTATTTATTTCAAGTCCAGGATTTTGAGAGTAGTGGTAGAGAACTATTTCAGGAAGCTTTGAAGACTCACTGCCAATAACGGTTTCACTAGATGAATGACTTTTGAATAGTCAACTTCTTCTTTCTGCAGAAATATAGAATAACAGTGTTGCAAGGGATCTTGGAGATCTTCTAGACCAACTCCCTGCTCAAGCAGGAAGCCCTATACTATTTCACCCGCAACTTCTGGAGGCGAGTTGTTCCACTGATTAATTGTTTTCACTGTTAGGAATTTTCTCCTTAGTTCTAGGTCAAGGGGGATCAAACTCAAGACCCATGGGCTGAATCCTGCCTACAATGTGGTCGGATCCGACCCATGGGGCCATCTTGGAAAATGTAAGGGGCCGGCCTGTGCTGCTTCGGCCTGGTCTACCTGCTTCACTTAAGCCCGGTCTACTTGCGTCACTTCGGCCCAGTCTACCCAATGCAAAAGGAAACATGCCAGCAGTTTGGGGAGTGGTGTCAAGCTGGCCACACCCACTCAGCTGGCCACACCCACCCAGTCAGCCACACCAAATGAGTGGCGTCAAGATGGCCATGCCCACCCAGTCGGCCACACCCAGCCGCCCCCCCCCCCCAAAGTCCACCACAGCCCTGATGCGGCCCTCAATGAAATTGAGTTTAACACCCCTGTTCTAGGTTGATTGTCTCCTTCATTAGTTTCCATCTGTAGTCCTGCAGTCCTGCATTTGAAAAAAAGTCCACCAAATTGAAGTGTATCCCTTTGAGAAGCTGATATTCAGCAGTACTATTCAAGTGATCTGATGAAGTTTTTATTTTTATTATAAGTTGTTTCAATGCCTACCCTCAAAACGACACTATGGAGCACTGCACACCAAAACAACAAGACACAAGAACAGTTTTTTCCCAAACGCCATCACTCTGCTAAACAAATAATTCCCTCAGCACTGTCAAACTATTCACTTTAGTCTGCATTACTTTTACTATTAATCTTCTCATTGTTCCTATCACCCATCTCCTCCCACTTATGACTGCATGACTGTAACTTTGTTGCTTGTATCCTTATGATTTATATTTATATGAATTGTTTCCTAGTATGATTTGATTGCTTATTTGTACCCTGTGGCTATCATTAAGTGTTGTACCTTATTATTCTTGATGAGTGTATCTTGTCTTTTTATATACACTGAGAGCATATGCACCTTGTGTGTCCAATCACAGTTCACCAATAAAGAATTCTATTCTATTCTATTCTATTCTATTCTATTCTATTCTATTCTATTCTATTCTATTCTATTCTATTCTATTCTATTCTATTCTATTCTATTCTATTCTATTCTTGCTACTTTTCATAGATTGAGAGAAAAAAATCATGGGGAAAAAAAAACCATCCAAGAAGGTATGGACTTCTCAGATTTTTCTTTCTTTCATCCTAAACTGGACACTCTCTACCCCTTTAGTGATCAGGTAGAGTGGGAACCCAAAGGAATTTACAAATACCTTTGTCTTACATCATGAATCATATCTTGACATTTTTGAATGATAAATCAATACATTTTTTTGAGAAAGAAGGAGGAAAGGGAAGGAGAGGAGACCCTGTAGTATTTTATAAATAATGAGAGGTTAGCGTAAAGTGCAGGCAGCAAAGAACAAATCATATTTCTACCTGAGGAATTTTTAAGATCACATCTCAAATATGATAAATGATCCACATGGGAATTTTCCTAAAGCTATTAATATGCTGGGTACTCTATACAGTGCCCAAAACTGGAGCTTTTATATTAGCATGCTTTTGGATGTACACAACAAATATGAAATTAGTGTTGTGATGAGAATTTTTTTCTTAGCTCATTTCAACTATTTCCTTTCTCCTTTCAAATTATTGAAAAAGCAGATCCTTCCCTTCCCTTCCCTTCCCTTCCCTTCCCTTCCCTTCCCTTCCCTTCCCTTCCCTTCCCTTCCCTTCCCTTCCCTTCCCTTCCCTTCCCTTCCCTTCCCTTCCCTTTTCTTTCTTCTTTGTTGTGATAATAAATTTTTCTTAGTTTATTTCAACTAATTTCCTTCCCCTTTAAAAGTCCTTCCCTTCCCCTTCCCCTTCCCCTTCCCCTTTCCCTCCCCCTACCCCTCCCCCTTCCTTCCCTTCCCTTCCCCTTCTCTTTTCCACAAAAGGGGGAAAAAACTGTTGAAACAACTTATGGATAAAGTGACAAATTCTGAAGTATATCACTATAGTAATTTTAGATTAACAGTGCACTTTATCTTAGTTCCAAAAGTTTTGTGCGTAGACTATTTCAGAGGTTTAACACATGAGTTCTGCCTATCTTCTGGGGAGAGGAGGGGATAAGTAAAGATTACAAGAGATTGTCAGAAAGACCAAATACAAGAAGCTGGAAAATTAGCTCCTCTCCCTCTCCCTCTCCTCCCCTCCTTTCCTCTCCCTTCCCTTCCCTTTCTTCCCCATCTATTTACTTCCTCTTGTCTCATCTCGTCTCCTACTCTCCTCTCCCTCTCCTCTCTCTCTCCCTTTCCCTTTCCCTCTCCCTCCTCTCCTCTGCTCTGCTCTGCTCTGCTCTGCTCTCCTCTCCTCTCTCCCTTTCCCTTTCCCCTTCCCCTTCCCTTTCCCTCTCCCTCCTCTCCTCTCCCCTCTCCTCTCCTCTCCTCTCCTCTCCCTTCCCTTCCCTTTCTTCCCCATCCATTTACTTCCTCTTGTCTCATCTCGTCTCCTACTCTTCTCTCCCTCTCCTCTCTCTCTCCCTTTCCCTTTCCCTCTCCCTCCTCTCCTCTGCTCTGCTCTGCTCTCCTCTCCTCTCTCCCTTTCCCTTTCCCCTTCCCCTTCCCTTTCCCTCTCCCTCCTCTCCTCTCCCCTCTCCTCTCCTCTCCTCTCCTCTCCTCTCCTCTCCTCTCCTCTCCCTTCCCTTCCCTTTCTTCCCCATCCATTTACTTCCTCTT
This sequence comes from Masticophis lateralis, assembly GCA_030761175.1. Classification (NCBI taxonomy): domain Eukaryota; kingdom Metazoa; phylum Chordata; class Lepidosauria; order Squamata; family Colubridae; genus Masticophis; species Masticophis lateralis. Next base: position 7,496,268 of record JAUDYJ010000011.1, read on the forward strand.
GTCTCATCTCGTATCCTACTCGCCACTCTTCTCCCTCTCCCTCTCCTCTCCTCCCCTCCCCTCCTTTCATCTCCCTTCCTTCCTTTCCCTTTCTTCCCCATCCATTTACTTCCTCTCCTCTCCCCTCCCCTCCCCTCCTCTCCACTCCTCTCCCTCTTCCCTTCCCACTTCCTCCCTTCCGTACCCTTCCCCTTCCCTTTTTTTTCCCCTCTTTCCCCTTTAAACATGCCCATTGCTGTTTTCTGCCTTGCTTATCTCCATTAAGGGAGTATTTTTATATCCAGACCTTGTGTTCCCTGTCCTTTTTCTTGTAGCCGAAGGATGATGATTGATTGGAACCAGAGTTTTTTCTCTGCAAAGACTGTTGTTACATTAGAATCTAGAATTAGGGATCAAGCCATATGTTAAGTGTGTAGCAAAGAGTTTTTTTTTCCTACCTCTGCTTTAGTGCTTTAACATATTAAATTAGACTTCGGCTAGGCACACTGTAACTAAAGCGGGGGGGAAAGGAAGGAAGGAAGGAATGCCTGCGAGGAAGAAAAATGTTTAAAATATGCTTGCATGCATTATGTAGCTTTAAAAATCAAAATACTGCTTTAAAAAAATCTCACATAGAGGAAGAACACATATCTGTTGTAATATGTTTAACACAGTATCTGTGAGTGCATATGTGTATCCTAAACAGTGGTGGGATTCAATTTTATTTTTGTTACCAGTTCTGTGGGTGTGGCTGGGTGGGCGTGGCAGGGGGAGGATACTGCAAAATACCCATTCCCTCCCTACTCCTGGGGGAAGAATATTGCAAAATCTCCATTCCCACCCCACTCTGGGGCCAGCCAGAGGTGGTATTTGCCGGTTCTCCGAACTACTCAAAATTTCCGCTACTGGTTCTCCAAAACCTGTCAGAACCTGCTGAATAGCACCCCTGATCCCAAATGGTGATATTTAGAGATAAGCTTAATGTTAATTAGCACTTAGCTGCCAGCTGCCTGCAATTACTGTGAGTTCAAATCTCACCAGGCTCAAGGTTGACTCAGCCTTCCATCCTTCCGAAGCAGGTAAAATGAGGACCCGGACTGTGGGGGCAATAAGCTGACTTTGTATAAAAAAGAACACTGCTTAGGGGTGGGGGGGGGGGCAAAAGCCCTACTAAGCAGGTATATACAAAAAAGTATGAAGGCTATTGCTTAACACATTGTAAGCCGCCCTGAGTCTCCGGAGAAGGGCGATATATAAATCGAACCAATAAATAAATAAATACATAAATACATAAATAAATACATAAATAAATCTCAAATCCATAACCTTTTTTTCTTATCCCTGGAGGTAAACCATGATTTGTTCCATGATCCATGACTCATGCTTCCAGATAAGGTGTGAATTATTGCTTATAAACCCACAATTGCTGGGTTTATGTAACAAATAAATACCATGATGACTTATGGGGATGTCATAATGCCAGGTCAGCTACAATGGCTCAGAAGAAGGGCAAATTGTTTATGATTTATTGCCAAGAAATGGAGTGAGCAGTACTAACACTACCGTTGACACAATCTCTTTGTACTCGATCACACCTTCACCAGAGAAAAGGTAGCACAGAAGTTAAAATACAGTAGTGGCCAAAAGTATGGAAACCTTTTGGGGAAAGTATATTTTTGAGGTTTGATGGCTAATAACACCACTTTTTTTTTTGAAGTTTCAAGATAATCCTCTTCCACTGCTGGAATGGCCTGGGAAGAGCCCAGACCTTCACCCAATGGAAAATCTATGGAGCTGACTAAAGAAACCTGTTAGTCAGAAGCGACCCAACAATAAAACCCAGTTAATAGAAGCCATCATTCAATCTTGGTTTCACATGATAACAGTTGCAGAACTAAAAGACTTGGTTCACTCCATGAGAAGACGTTGCAAGGCTGTAATTCCTACTAAAGATTACCCAACGAAGCACTCACTGACGTGATTATTTTTGTATATCTCATTTTTTTCTACATTTTTCACTTTTCTTCTTTATACTGTAACTGCTATTCTAATAGCAAATCCTTCATAAAAGTGATTGCATTACATTCTTGATTAAATGATCTTTCCATTGATATATAATTTTAGGGAATCCCCCCCCCCCCAAAAAAAAGGTGGTGTTACTAGCTAGTTTTAGAAAATACACTTTTTCCTAAAGGTTTCCACTACTGTAATATGGAGGTTTAGGAAAAATGAAACATTTGAATGTTTTTTTGAGGTTTTTTTTTTTTTTTAATGTCTCAGTGGATATATTAGACTGGTTAGATGGAAGGAAAAAAATTGTTTCTCCCTTTTAATGAAAGAATCTAGCAAACTAGATCCAATGTATGTCAAAAAGTGGAAACAATTAATTGCCGTTTCAAAGAATACACAAGGATTTCACAAAAACAAACAAACAAATCTCTGTTGTGGGATTTGGGCAATTTTAGATGTCTCTTAAAAATATTACAAGTTAATGGAAGATTGTTGTTTTCTTTTTTTATCACATTGGTTATCACTTCCAGCAGCATGGTAGAAAGTACAGTAGAATTAATAGGAGATACCAAATATACATCTGGATAACTTCTGAATATAAGATGTCAAATGCACATCTGAGTAACAGTTATAGAATACACTCAAAGCTTGTTATAATAAATTCCTAATTGGAACCAGCAAACCATCACTTATTAATTCTTTTTTTTTTTTATTCTCACAACTTTAAACACTTCAGTCTATATCACACACACCCTAGTCATAAATGATCTTTAAATATATTGGTTTTTATTGCAACCTCGGTTGAAGTTAAGTGCTTTCTAAAAATAAATTGTAATGAATAGATCCTCTTTTAGGTAAATTAACTTTGCTTTTGAGTGATAGCTTTAAAAATTAACTGTATAGGCTTAGGGCATTGATTCTAAATGTTATCTGCCCGATATAAACTCTCTAAACAGGTCTACAGGAAAGAAGTAGAATTCTAATGCTTCCTACGCATTTTGCAAACATATTGGTGGATATGTTCAGTTTGGAATAGAAAGTAAATAAGTGATGGACATAATACACAAAAAATGTTCAACTATCACTCTGTCTCTTTTGATGTGATCACACTTTGAATATTTCTACTGATTTGCTCAACACAAAGGTTCTGGTGACTGAGGTCCTAGTATCATGCCCCTGTCGGAGCCCGAATCTGCACAGGAGGATGAATTGGAGCTAGAGCCAATGGAGATTGAGAGAGTGGCTTCATTGGCTTCGGAGGAATGTGAGGAGGAGCAGGCCGAGGCAGCCCAGGATTGGGATGGCTTGTTAGCAGGGAGGAATGGGGGCAGGATGACCGAGAGAGGACAAGGAATGGACATGAGAAGTGACACAGCTCAGGTGATAAGCAAGGACTGCTCCCTCCTGATCCACAAGCACAGAGAGTGGAGAGAAGGCGGGAACAGCATGGGCCAACCTGACGATTCAAGAGGATAGCACCCTGCGCCTCTTCACAAGGCATACCTGGGGACTGAGATTTAAGGAGACATTGTGGGGAGAGGCATTTGTCGGGAACAAATGTTGAATTGTTGTTGTGCTGGTACAGACATTTGGAGTGTGCAGGACTGCTTGGTTCTTCCTTACTTGTAGACTCAGTGCCCTCTTCCTGACTTCGTGGACTCACTGCTTGTTCCTTGGTTTGTGGAAGCATTTCCCTGTTCCTTGGTTTTGCAGGACTGGGCACAGCCAGAAGCTGCCATTTGTGTGTGTGTGTGCGTGCACACACATACACACACACTTTGCCTTGGGACTTGCCAAGAGTGTGTTTGGGGGAAAATTTGGAGCATGAAAGGAGAGCTTGAACTTTCAGCTGGCTGTGTGACCTTCGTGTCTTGTCCCGGGTCATCACACCTATATGCAAACATTCCCTTTAATGCAAGACAAATGTGTGTGCCCTATATGGTTCTCCCTGCTTAGAGATTTAATATTACTTTGATCTCGAAACTGACATGGAAGGAGACTTTCCAAGCAAAGTCAAATGATCAGATCAACCGAAAACAACTCTGACGTTTTTGAAAGGGATTCTCTATTTGACTTTTCCGAACCAATTTGAGTTTGCTGGAATTAAATTTTAATATTTTATTAAAATGTATGCATAATAGTTGTCCAGTAGAAAAAAATCAGGCCTTTTACCTATCTGGATTAATATCATTATTTCTGTTTAACAGCAATCCTTTGAGATTCTCCTCAGAGAGGGAAGGTATTAAAGAACGTGCCACATATCAAATAATACTCAGCAAAAATTCTACTGTGATGGAGCTCTTTTCAGTCCCGTTTCTTTTGTAACTTTAAGGATCTCTTTTTCAATATCCAGAGGGACCTCAGATTTATTTGATGGCACCAGCGCTTTTCCTCTTAAATCTTTTAAATGCATTAATCAGAATACATTTCCCGTGCACTTGCACTTAATCCCAACAGAAATATTTATTGGGGTCTAAGAGGAATATTTTCTCTGCAAGATGTCATTTTTATATATGCATTTAAGATGTTTTTATTATTATTATTTCGCACGCTTGATGTACATTCCATAAAATCCATTCATCTGAGTCTTTCGGACACCCTTTTAAGCTGATGAAAACAGCAACGGGACCGGAGGCGGGGGGGAAGATGCATAACCAAGTTGCAAAGCTTTCTTTCTTTGTGTAAGTTTCCATAAAGCTACAGCAGAAGCCGTGGATATATATTACCCATCAACTTTTCATATTCCGAGAAGCAATATCTTCAGCTGTAATATAATCTAGTGTGTTTATCCGAGCTGAGGACCCTGGAACCCAGGATGGGCTAAACATGCCCAATCAATAATTCATGATCATGATATTTGTTTTGTTTGTTTGTTTGTTTGTTTGTTTGTTGTTTGTTTGTTTGTTTGTTTGACAAACATGTACATGGTAGCAAGTATAGGTATAAACATAAACATAAACAAAGGAAGTAAGTGTAGATAAATGGGGACATTAAGACAGGGATGGTAGGCATGCTGGTGTGCTTATGCACACCCCCTTTATGGACCTCTTAGGAATGGGGTGCGGTCCAATGGTGGGTTACTCCCGGTTTGCCCCAGTTTGGCAGGAGGCTCCACCTACATCAAAAACATCATCAAAAAAGCACAGTTAAAAGAGGGATTTGCCTAGAATCCCTACATAACCACAAGTGAATTAACCCCACCCACCCACCCTGAATTGTGTTGACCCTTATTTAACTCCAAGGACTTTTATGTGTGGATCTGATCTTTCATCCTTAACAGTAGCATCATCAATGGTAACCAACATCAATATTGACCATGCCTCCAAAACACTGGAAACAAAGTCAAGAATTTGTGTTGTTGTTTGGGGGGAATCATTAGATTCTACTCTATACCTAAAGAAGCCATTTATGCATTAAAGAAGCCCAGTGATCACAATTGCCAGATGAAGGCCTATTAGACAGCCTGAATCAGAACACTAAAGAGTTCAGAAAGCATTGCTTAATCAAATAGGATATGGATCAGCGTAGTTTTCCAATTCTACAGTGCCTTAAACTTTTGTTATGTGCCTGGCATTGAATCAGTGGGAATAGGAATCTCAGTTTTGAACTCATTATCTTTTGGATTTATTTGTGTCTTTGTTGGTTAAATCTGTATGCTGCCTGATGCACAACAATTCTGGACAGCTCACAAGTAAAATATATATTTTAAAAAAGTGAATAAAATATAGTACGGAAACATAGTCAAATACTTTGGCCACCTAATGAGAAGGAAGGACTCTGTTGTGACTCCAACCCCCGAGCCTGTCCTAAAGAGGGAGAGGACTCAGAAGGCGAAGGAGAGGATGGGACTGAAGGAGTTTTTAAGGAGAATTTTAATAATTTTAACATTTAAATATTGATTCTTGCTTGTAAAAATTTATTCCTGTGAGCTGCCCTGAGTCCTTGTCGGAGAGAGGGCTTAGACAGATCCCAGACAGCGTCGGAAGGATAAGAGAAAGAGGCGTGGGTGGGCCAGAGATTGAGCTGAGTAACTGGACCACACTCCACAAGGGATAAAAGGGTGTGTGTCAGCTATTCAGGCCTTGTGACGGACAAATTGAAAAGCTTGGAAGTCATATTGTGTTTCTAGAACCCTGTTAGAAGCTCTTTTTGGATTTCTTCGGACTGGACTTTGACAATTCTTTGCTTTGTGGAATTAATTTGGTATACCAGACTGAGGAGAAAAAAACCTCCCTTTGTGAGTAAAATCTCTTAGCAGGCAGTTCATGGTTATCTGCCAATACTGTTATCTTAAAGGAATTCCTGACTGATTCATTAATTCCTGGCTGGCTGTTTGTGTTTGTGCATGCGACGGGGACAGAACAGACTCCCTGGAGAAGAGCCTAATGCTGGGAAAGATTGAGGGCAAAAGAAGAAGGGGACGACAGAGAACGAGGTGGAGATGGAGTCACCAAAGCAGTTGGCGTGAGCTTAAATGGACTCCAGAGGATGATAGAGGACAGGAAGGCCTGGAGGATTGTTGTCCATGAGGTTGTGATGAGTCGGACACGACTTCGCAACTAACAACAAAAGGAAACAAATACTGGAGTGAAAAAATGAAACTTATCCAGAGAGAATTACCACCGTAGCACACGTGGCCTTAGCCAACGTAGGTCTGAAGGCCTAATGCAAAAGATTGCTTCCAGGCCTGATAGTCTCTTTGAAATATCAGTAGCATGGGGCCATCCAAATTCCAGAGGGCAAGTGTTATTATAGAGAAGATCAGACAACATGCCTAACAATATAGATCTACTTAGGGTCCTCTAGAATCTGACACCAACTAATTACATTCTTCTGCTCAGGTTTCTGATCTAAAAACACATCAATCTTCCAATCAATGAATCCCAGAAACTCAGAGGCTGTTCAGAATAAAGTAAATCAAAACTAAACAAAAATAGAGGAGTTCTCTGTCTTGATCTATGTAATATTGTTCATGTACAGACAAAATTGTCAGAATATTCATGACTGGAAAGACATGGTAACAAGGTCAGCCAATGAATAGGCATAGTAACAAGATCAGCCAATGGGAATTCTTTTGGAAACTGAAACTGGAAGGAGCCTGGGCGTGGTTTAGGCTTAGTTTAACTGCCCTGTATAGAGGAGGCTCTTTTTGTCTGTATTAAGCTCTGTCTAAAGCTCGGAGTGCTGTGCTGAAAGCTAGTCTGGTCTTGTCTGCTCTGAACTCTGAACAAAAACTGATCTTTCCTCTCCACTACGTTGGAAGAACCATTATTGGTATTGTACATTTATTCACGTGTTATATTATATATAAAGAGGACTTAATGAATCCTGCTGAATTAGTTATCTCTGTGTGCTTTCTGAATTTGAATTTTGCAAGAAACTCTGACAAAAATGAATAACTTAAGAGTGTGAATTTTCAGTCAGCATTCCTCTCAGAAGAAATATCTCCATTGTGTTGGATTAAATCTCCCTAACACTGCTCTCAAAAATTTCTCCCTGTTGGCTGATTATCTTCTGAGAGCATATGCCCCAAGAAAATTCCTTGTGTGTCCAATCACACTTGGCCAATAAAAAATTCTATTCTATTCTATTCTATTCTATTCTATTCTATTCTATTCTATTCTATTCTATTCTATTCTATTCTATTCTATTCTATTCTATTCTATAGAAGCTAGGTAGCTCAATATATTCCAGTTTTTTGACTGGAAAATGCAATATCATCATCTTTTAATGACCCCATAATGTCATCTAGCGGTGCCCAGGGGTAGGGCGTTCTCTGTGGGTGCTCTCACCCTCTGGAATGAATTACCTACTGAGCTCCGGACGGCTCCTAATCTCCACTCCTTCCGTCGGGACCTGAAGACTTGGCTGTTCAAGCAAATAGGCTGACTCTGATTCTGGGTTTTATTATTTATCATTAATTAGTTATTTGATTTAAAGTGTGATTTTATTGTACATGTTTCTTAACTTGTGTTCGCCGCCCTGAGTCCTTGGGGAGAGGGGCGGCATATAAATACATGTAATAAATAAAATAAAATAAATAATCCTTTGCGCGGTGGAGTCTGGGCAACTGAATGGAGCTAGCGGAGTGTTTTAATGGCCGGATGCCTTTCCTGTCACCAATGCAGAGTTTTGTTCTCATTGTGCCCAGAGAAAGAAATATCTGTCTCTACCTAGGATCAAACTCACAGCCTCCTGATTGTGAGGTGAGAGCGCTACATCTAGGCCACCGCACCACTTTACTGGGAAATGCGTGGTATGAATGGACATTTTTAGTTCCATTGCTGTCAGCCTAGAAATGGCTCAAGTGTTGGTGATAAAAGCCAGCTCAATCACATTGGTGATGGTAAGACGAAGTGGTGCTGGGAGAGGTGCTCATCTTAAACGTAACAATTATTGCTGTTGAGATCACGCAATACAATCTTCACAGAGAGGATTTCCACACTAGGAATGTATTGCTTCATCTATCATTGTTTATGGTGGAGTTAGCATTAATGCCTACATGGCCACAAAGAAGTTTGTCCATGTTGAAATAGCAGATATTTTTTGCTAACATTTCATCCCAGTTCATCTGTCTTTTAAGAATATGCAAGGCTCATATGACCAAATTCTTCTGGCCTATAGTCCTCAGCAAAAGACAGTAACATTGGTGAATCGCAATGGTGCTTTTTCAAGAGGCAACTGGACTTTTGTTGTTGTTGTTTTCTTCTTCAGCTCTGACAGGATAGTGAGGAATGGAAGGATTTCTATGCCGCTGGTCATTTGCATCATTTTAGTGGGTCACTGAAACACTTGGAGGTTCATCTGTGTCCTCAGGGTCACCTGAGTAGCGCTCCTGGTTCCTGTAGTCTGTAAATTTTTCTTCTTCTGGAAATCCATTCCTACTCCCACCCCGTTCCAAGGGTGTCCATCCCAAATTGTATAGCTACAAGTCTGTAGAGATTCTCAGTCATCCAGGTGATGGTGGTCCCAAAGGTGCTTTTTCAATAGGCAACCAGACTTTCATTGTTTTTCCTTGAAGACATTTCCCATTCCATCCAAGAAGCTTTGTCAGTTCTGACTGAATGGTGGAGAATGGAAGGATTTATATTCCTTGCAGACAACTGATCATTTGCATCCTTTTAAATGTCTTTGAAGCACTTGGAGGTTTATTTGTGTCCTCAAGGTCACTTGAGTAGGGCAAATGGTCCCTTAGTCTGCAATTTTTTTTTTCTTCTGGAAATCCATTCCCACTCCCGCTCCATTCCAAGGGTGTTCATCCCAAATTGTATAGCTAAAAGTCTGTAGAGATTCTCAGTCATTCAAGTCATGGTTGTCCCAAAGTTTTGTTTTGTTTTGTTTTGCTTTGTTTTTTCCCTCCTGAAAAAGCACCTTTGGGACAACCATGACCTGGATGACTGAGACTCTCTACAAACTTTTAACATTGGTGAGCATTTTTTAAAAAAATAAATGCCTGTGTAATGAAACACAGATTCTTTGAGAATAATGTTCACCTTTTTCCCCCACCAATTATTTTTATTTTATTTTATCTCTAGAGTTTTTTCCCAGGGAGGAAAAAAAAAAGCTTTGTAGATGATGTAAAGGAATAGTTGTGGGTATTCAAAGCAATACATATAGTGTTAAATTGGAAATTCTTATCATTGTTGTTAAATCTCTTTCAGGAGGAACTGCCTTTTATTATTCATTTCATCAGCCCAAAGGATCTGTACGTTAGTCTTGAAACAATCAAAAGGGCAGAAAGGAAATTAAACAAAGTGGTTATGTATTTGAGGAAGCAGGAAGATTGAAATTCCATTATTTTCATTTTTTTTCTCTCTCTCTCTCTTCTTTTCAGAATATTGATGTGTTTGCAAAGACTTTGGGTTCATGGGGGGAATCGGAGAACATTATGGTACCTAATCACCAAAACTCAAAGGTTATTCTCAACGTTTGGCAAAACTGAATGCAAAATCATCTCCCAATTCTCCAGGTTATTTATTGGGAATCCTACCCAAAACAGGGGAGGAATTTGTAACCTCCATAATGGCTGGAAAAGCTTATGGAGCGGTCACATCCCAACATTTATATAATTACTTGTATTAAATGCAAAGGAGCTCATAAAGGTGAGCTCTAGTGTGTCCTGTGTAGGGCAAGGAAGAAATTATGTTATCAAAGCAAACTAAATAACACTTCTACTGTTCTTCAACGTATCAACTCCCCAGGAAATGCTAAAGCTACTTTTCTATTTGTTTTGGAACCCTTATTGCTTTGTTGATGGATCTCACTATCTTCATGAAGATCATCTTCCTTACTCCCTAAATGGAGCCTAGCTACTGGAGGGACCAGATCAGTGGTGGGATTCAGCTGGTTCTTTCCAGGTCGCGCAAACTGGTAGCGGCAACTGCGGGAGGCTCCGCCTACCCCCCCGGACGTAATGTGCGACTACTGCACATGCGCAGAAGGACATGCGCATGAGCAGAGGTGGCACATGCGCTCACATCTGCGAACTGGTAGGGAAGGTAAGTGAATCCCAACTCTGGATCACATGAGTTCAGTTATTTCTTTCTAGATAATCTCTCTCTCTTGTGAAGTTTCTCTCTTGAAAGCTTTGCAAATTGACATCTCTCTCTCTCTCTCCCTCCCTCCCTCCCTCCCCCCCTCTCTCTCTCTTTTAATTTGATTTATATGCCGCCCTTCTCTGGAGACTCAGGGCGGCTTACAATGCATTAAGCAATAGCCTTCATACTTCTGTATATTTATATTTATACAAAGTCAGCTTATTGCCCCCACAAACTGGGTCCTCAATTTACCCACCTTAGAAAGGATGGAAGGCTGAGTCGACCATGAGCCTGGCTAGGATTGAACTCACAGAAATTAAAGGCAGCTGGTGTTAATTGCTGCATTAGCAATTAGCTTTTTTTCTTTCTTTCTTTTTTTCTTCCTTCCTTCCTTCCTTTCTTTCTCTCCCTCTCTCTCTCTCTCTCTCTCTCTCTCTCCCTCTGCCTCTGCCTCTGCCTCTGTCTCCCCCCTCTCCTTCTCTCTCTCTCTCCCTCTCCCCTCTCTCACACACAAACAAACTATGCAATAAAAAGCTTCATTCTTTTCTTATTTTCTAAGGCTCTTCAACTGATGCCGACCTAAGATGAAACTTCAGGGCTGAGGGCTGCCATGTTGCATGGCAACTACCCACTTCTTCTAATTCAAGGAATCTAAAACGAAATCTGAAGATGGAGACGAGAATCAGAGGAAATATTTGTAAGCACTGAGTTGCAAAATTAACCCATCTATGATTACTTGCCCTTCCAATGCATCATAGGCAGCTAACTATTTTGTTAGGTGACCCAGGACTGATTTTGTCTGTGCTTGGAAGTAAAACTCAGTTGAGTCTGGTTGATTCTTGGCTTGGAGATTTCCAGAGAATCCTAAGATTGCAAGGCTAGACTAGGAAGTCAAAAAGACATCCTTAAAGACAACAATCACAAAACTGCCTCCATATTGTTGCCAAGGTAACTGCATGTTTGTTTCCATGTAGTCACCCAAAATCAAGCTTGACTCAAAGGGATTGTTATGCTTTGCCAGAGGCAGAAAACTGTTTCAGACATCTAAACGTTTACTAGATAGAAAACATCGTTCAAAAATAAAATAAATATGATGGAAATAAATATGGGATTCCTCAGCAACCAGCTGATGGCCCTCTGCTTTTAACTCAGTATGCATTTAAACAAATTCACCACAACAGCTTCGATGGGAAGCTTCAATAATTTCTTGGATGGGTGACTTTGATCTCTGCAGTCTTCTTCTGGCACAGTAGGCAGAACATTAAGAACTTGAAATTCCATTAAAGGAATGAAACGGACCTCTCTCTAGAACAATCTGATACATACACTTTCCTCCTCTCTCTAAGTTGTTTTATTTTATTTATTTTATTTTATTTTATTTTATTATTTTATTTTTTTATTTTATTTTATTTTATTTTATTTTATTTTATTTTATTTTATTTTATTTTATTTTATTTTATTTTATTTTATTTTATTTTATTATTTTATTTTATTTTATTTTATTTATTTTATTTTATTATTATTTTATTATTATTTTATTTTATTTTATTTTATTATTTCATTTTTATTATTTTATTTTATTATTTCATTTCATTTTATTTTATATTCTATTCTATTCTATTCTATTCTATTCTATTCTATTTTATTATTTTATTTTATTTTATTTTATTTTATTTTATTATTTTATTTTATTTTATTTTATTTTTTATTTTGTCAAGCATGTATAACATAACAGATATAAGTATAAACATGGTTATGAATACATGAAATGGATACTAATAAATGGGGACAGTAGGCCAAGGATGGTAGGCATGCTGGTGGGCTTATGCAAGCCCTTTATAGACCTCTTAGGAATGGGGTGAGGTCAACAGTAGACAGCCTAAGGTTAAAGTTTTGGGGATTTGGGGATGTAACCAGAGTCAGGTAGTGAGTTCCAGGCATTGACCACTCTGTTGCTGAAGTCGTATTTTCTGCAATCGAGTTTGGAGTGATTTATCTTGAGTTTGAATCAATTATTTGTTTGTGTATTGTTGTGGTTGAAGCTGAAGTAGTCATTGACAGGTAGGACGTTGTAGCAGATAATTTTATGTAAAATCAGACCAAAGGCGGCGTAGTTCTAAATTGTCTAAGCCCAAAATTTCAAGCCTGTGGCATAAAGTATTCTGTTGTGAGCAGAGGAGTGGAAGACATTTCTCATGAAATATTTCTGGACTTACTCAATTGTATTAATGTCGATATGCAGTGCAGGTTCCAGACAGATGAGCTGTATTCGAGAATTGGTCTAGCAAATGTTTTTTATGCTCTAGTCAGCAATACAATATTACCAGAGTTTCCTCCCAGACTTTGCTGAATTCCAACTCCCATCAGTCTCTGTCAATTGGGCCACTACCAAAGTTCCTGGGATTTGCTGTCCTTCAGCATTGAGGAAACTACACAGTCCCCATCACTGCTCCAAATATTTAGGATGGTGGAAGTTCCAACCTAAAGGCCAGCAGATGAGATATTTTGCTTGCAACTCTTCTTCTAAGAAGAACCGATGGTTGTCATGCTGCTTCGGATACCTGCTTCGGTGTTAGTGTTTGCTTTTTTCAGCACTCACTCTGATCAGTTTGATGCACAAGAAATAGCTTAGCTGCCCCTACTCAGGTCTGTTAATCCATCAAATATAATGGAAAGAGAGGGGGGAGGAAGAGGGAGGGGGCAGGGGAGGAAGGAAGGAAGGAAGGAAGGAAGGAAGGAAGGAAGGAAGGAAGGAAGGAAGGAAGGAAGGAAGGAAGGAAGGAGACAGATATATGACAAAACAAATATGGAAATATAGTGATTATAGATGATGATAGGTAGGCAGGTTGCTAGGTAGGTAGGTAGGCAGGCAGGCAGGCAGACAGACAGATGGATAGCAGACAGATGGATAGATTCAAACCTAAGTAGCAACAGGTGTTTCTTTCCTAGGGAGCAAAGAAAAAGATATCTGCTGCGAATTCCATGTGGCATCAAGAAGAGCATCTGGCCAATAAATGTTCAGATAATCCAATCAGCCTGACGCTATCCCGAATTAAGGAATTACAAGGTTGTAAAAAGGGAGGATAGATAGATAGATAGATAGATAGATAGATAGATAGATAGATAGATAGATAGATAGATAGATAGATAGATAGATAGATAGATAGATACGGACAGACAGATGATAGATGCTTTTGCTGTTGCTCTCTGACTCATGGTGAATTGTACACATGAGTGTACAATGAGTGTATGTGCAACATGGTGTAAGGCTTAACCTAACTTTTACAAACACAATTGTAATTCAGCATTTCCATCCTTCTTCACTACCAAAGGACAGCAAAAAACTCATCCTGAGTTTCCTGAGTTTTCGGTTCTGTAGAGGGCAGCCTTGTTTCAAAGAGAGGAAAAGAGCTTAACTCTCCCTTGCCCTGCGTCTCCTTTATCCTACGTACAGAAGCTCTAATGGCATTTTGTCATGCTAGAGATTGCCTGATCTGTGCAGTAGCAAATGACTTTCTCCGATGGTGACATTACAATGCACGATGCAGACCTGAGAACAGAGCAAAGTAAAGTAAAGCCAGAGGAATCTCCATCTCTTTCCTTTCAAACTCTGTTAATGCCTCTTTCTCTCTCTTAACAAATGGTCATGAATTGAATTTGCCTGCAAAGTTCTGTAGGATGTTAGCAGCCACCCCTCTCCTAGAAGAATGAAATATTCTAGGAAATATTAAAAAGGCAGAATATTATACCTCCCTGCATGAGAAATGGAGAAACATGTTTTTTTTAGACAGGTTATTCAGACTTGCTCTGAATAGCCCCCACACTCCTCAATAGCCCACAGCAGATGTCCGCACTTAAGAGATAAAGGGATAGCTAGGTCTATTCATAAGCATGATTGCCAACGTCCAATGACAGATATGGCACAAGAAGAAGAAGATTCATAAGCAAATGCCCTCACCCAAGATCCAACAAAGATAGGATTTAGCCCTCTACCCATCTAGCAACAGAATTCACCACATGGGAGTGTGCGTTATTTAGCCCTGCATGGCCCAATGGGAGTCTGACAACCAATCAGAATACAAGCTCAAGTTCAAATTCAAAGCCCAACAGAGGGTATAAATCTCTCTGTCAGCTTTGGAAGCCGTATTAGGCCAGAAGCTTCAATGCTGCCACCTCCTCATGTGTGGGAAAGTAGGAGGGGCGATTTAGGAGAGAGGGTTAGTAGACATAATAGCATTCTTCCTGTCGGTCAAGGTCAGGGCATCCAGCATCTGGAGAAGGAGTGGTCGGGGGGCTGAGTCAAGATGGAGCATGTGATCGATTGAGGAGATAGGGGGTGGTTTTAGGAGCTTTGATTTACTGAAGGAAAACCCAGGCTTTTCAGATTTGGGATTTCCCAGATGTGCCAGTTTGCCTATTCTAGTAAAGTGAACTTTGGAAAATGCTTGCTTCCGCATCTTTACTTGGAGTTGGGGGTTTTCTGGAATGCTGACTCTCTCTCTCTCTCTCTCTCTCTCTCTCTCTCTCTCTCTCTCTCTCTCTCTCTCTCTCTCTCTCTCTCTCTCTCTCTCTCTCTTTTAAAGGAGTCTCCATGTTTCCAGTGTCTTTCTCCCCACTTGGAACTGAACCCAGATGGACATTTCCTCCAATAGTTCTATATCTCTCGCTAGGCTATCTCTCTGCTGTTATTACTGTTGCTGCCCAACCATATTGGTATTGGTTGGTATTTCATTACTTTCTTATTTATTCTTTCCCCGAGGACTTCTGATCAGGCAGAGATTTAAAAGGACTTCTGGAGAACCTTGGCTTGATTAAAGGGGGATGAAGTGGCAGCCTACTCCTTATTTTAAAATTAGACGCCCTGCCCTTCCATATGAAGAGCACCAAAATCAACAATTTAAAGGAGGAAAAAAGGCATGCCCAATTCTCAGGAAATCACTTTATTAAGGCTGTCTTTTTAAAAAAAAAAAATCTAGAACAACTATTGTGTCTTCAGCACATGTAGTTCAGAGCAAACATCATGAGGTTAGCACGGTTTCAACTTATTCGGTGCTTTGGGATTTTGTGAAGTGGGAATCAAGGCTTATAGTAGTGGCCAAAATTGTGGAAACCTTTTGGGAAAAGTGTATTTTTGAGGTTTGATGGCTAATAGCACCACTTTTTTTTTTAAGTTTCAAGATAATCCTATTCCACTGCTGGAATTGCCTGGGAATAGCCCAGACCTTCACCCAATGGAAAATCTATGGAGCTGACCAGGGGTGGAGTTGGGCATGCCTTTAGCTTTGGATGGGGGAACAAAAGAAAGCAAAACCCAACATTAGTGTTGATCTTGTACTGGACTAGATGACCAAACAACAATCCAAGATGATGACCAGTTTTGTTGTCCCAATGTAGATTTTTGAGAGCGGCAGTAGCTATAGTGGTTCCATTCTCCTTGTTGACCTCAACCTAAAATCTGTCTTGGTGGAAACTCATCATAACTAAATTCCACAGCCAGTGAGATGATTTTATTGTTATGCAGGCAGTGTGATTATGCAGTTCTGAAAAAAACAGTAATATCTTAATTTTGGATCAAACTTTCTAACTATCATCTGTCAGATTATATCCTAGCTGCACCCTGATCTTTGCTAGCAGTCATGGAACAAGAAATTTGGCTTGTTACATTTTAATGGGAATATAGTTAATTGATACTTACCTAATGTATTTAAGGGAAGGAAGGAAGGAAGGAAGGAAGGAAGGAAGGAAGGAAGGAAGGAAGGAAGGAAGGAAGGAAGGAAGGATTTGAATCTATTATTCAAATCCTTCCTGATTTGAATAATAGATTCATTTTTAAAAAAGAAAATGTGTTTGTGCATGTGCAAATTGCATATGAATTTTAAATTCAAAGGCACCCGATGCAATTTGACACATCAAAACAAATCAATATTTAAGTATGAAGGGTGATATGATCAAACTGCCTTCAGTTCAAATCTTCAAATCAAATTTTTGCCTAGTTAAAATGTGTGAGTGCTGAATAATAGTCTGCATAAAATTGCATCCGCTTTGGAAATGCATTCCTTCCAAACATATCACGGTAAAAGGGGGAAAAAATGACATGGATAGATTGACAGAATGGAATGGGGGAAAAAAGACACAAAATAATGTATAATTTTGGAAAATTAGCAGGAAAGCATGCACAAAATCTTGTGGGGTTTGGGTAGTGGTGATGGAAGGGGCTCAATTTTTTTTTTTTTTTTTTTTTTACAAAATTTCAGAATAAGTAAATGAAATTGAACTTCAGAGATTTATTACCTATACATGCTAGCTACATAGGAATCATTGCTGGTGGTTTTTATATCAAATCGTGGGAGGTTGCTAACATACCAAATTTAAGGGAGTGAATATTAAAATAGTAACACTTTGCAGTTAATGGCCAAATTGACTAATTAAATGGGAGCAAAGGGGAATAAGGAAAGAGAGGACAGGTCTAGGCTTAATTAGTTTCAATTTATTAATTTTTGGAAAGTTACATTCAATATCCCAAAACCTATAATTATCTTTTAATTTGCTGTAATGTTTTAATGATCTTTTATTGGTTGGAATATTTTTATGCATATATATCACTCACTTATCTTTTTATGTATGTGCTGTGTTAATTGTTTATTAACCTTGCAAACTTTTTTTATTATTATTATTTCTACCCTAGTCTTGTCCAATTTCTCTGCAAGTATTTGCATAAGTTTAATGAGGAAGAAAAGGGGGAAACAAAGATGTAACTGTTAAGGAGTCTAAAGGAGTCAACACAAATGTGAACTGGATTTCAACAATTCATTTGTCCACTCTAATGACATCCTAGAGCTCAGGATTAAACGTTGAGACCGTCATATTCACGTTACCATTTTCTCTCCTCCTCTCATTACCTGTTTCATATTTTTTTTCTTTTAATGACTCTGTAATCCCTTGCATCAGGATGGAGTTGGGATGACTGAATGGAGCTGAGTTTACTGGCTGGATGCCCTTCCTGACGCCTGCCCTGTGTTCACAGCAGACTCATTGCACCCAGAGAGAGAAATATCTACTGCTACCTAGGATCAAACTCACATTGTGAGGTGAGAGCAAAACCTCTAGGCCACTACACCACTATCCCTCTCTCATTTTCAAATCTACATACTGTATTTTTTGGTCTATAAGATGCACTGGAGTAGAAGACGCACTAAGATTTCGAAGAGGAAAACAAGAAAAAAAAAAGTTTTTGCCCTCTCCAGCCCTCAGGAGCACTCTGCAGGCCTCCCAAACCCTCTGCGCATCCCATTTTTGGCTGTATTTGGTGTATAAGATGTACCAACATTTCCACCACCATTTTTCTCTTGACCACACCTTGCAGACATCCACAGATTTCATGTAGCATTGATTTGTGGTTCATGCATCCGATTGGAATATCAGACTTAATCACACCTGTGCCAAATGAAATATTTCATCTTAACAATTAAAAACAGTAGAGAAAGTTTTACATGTTTGATGCCACACGGGCAAATAAAGTCCTGTTTCAATCCAATTACTGTTTACAACATAGGATCTCTGATCTACAGACCCCTCAACTCACCACTTCAGTAGTGGTTTTCTTCCTTTGCCATTGTATTACTCAAAATTTCTATCTGGTTGCAGATCAGATTAGATGAGCTATATCATGGATTCAAAAAGCAACATGGTGTTCAAAATAGCCATTATCCATTAGTAATTCTAGAAATACCAGACACAGATACAAGGAAGAATTATGAACATAGAATAGAATAAGCTATGACTATTTCTTGCATAAAATAAATGTCTTTCAAATAATAAATATTACATTTCTCAGTTGAATTGAATGTGTCAGTTAATATTAATGGTTTTCACTATTTTCTTGTAGCCGTATATGGATTTATTCCTGAATATAAAGTGGACTACACTGTAAAAACCTTCATGCTAAGAGGTTAACAGTCTTCTTGATTCAAAGAAAGATTCTGGATTTGGTTTTATCTGAGAAGAAGGAGGAGGAATTTTTTTTTAAAAAAAAAATACCTCTAAATACTCCGTACCTAGTGTTCTGGTTTAATATTAAACTTGAATAGTTCAACGTGACACGGTATACATTCACTATGGCAACTCCAGCAGCTACATAATGAAGCTTGTGGTGTTGATTAGCCCAAAACTGATTTTACAGTAATTTTAGATATTTAGAGAAATGCTATCGAAGAAAAGCAGAATAGAGGGACTTGTTTTAAAGAAACACAGCTTTTTGGTGATGTTGTTACGGTGGGCTTTGGCACTTAGATCATTTGAGATGAGTACTCCAAGGTCCTTGACCTCACCTTTATTATTTTTACAAATAATTCAAGGTGGCAAACATATATACAACACACTTTCCTCCCCCTATTGTGGGTTTTCCCCACAATAGCAATCCTGTGACGTAATGTGGGTTGAAAGATAAGGACTGACTCAAAGTCACTGAGCCAGCTTTCATGCCTATGACAGGACTACAACTCACTGTCTCCTGGTGATTGGCCCAAAGTAACCCAGCTGGCTTTCATGCCTAAGGCAAGGCTAGAATTCACAGTTTCGTGATTTCTAGCTTGATGCCTTAACCACTAGACCTAACTGGCTCTCTACTTGTTCAACTTTCTCTAAGAATAATGGAGAATTAATGGTACATTTCACCAGACACTTTTACTGCTGTTGATGTTGAGAAATGCTTGCTTTGGCACCAAGAGCCACAGTGGTGCATTGATTAGAATGCAGTATTGCAGGCTAATTCTGCTGACTGCTGATTGTCAGCAGTTCAGCTGTTCGAGTCTCACCAGCTCAAGGTTGACTCAGCCTTCCATCCTTCTGAGGTCAGTAAAATGAGAACTTATATTATTGGAGGCAATAATGTTGACTCTGTAAACTGTTCAGAGAGTGCTGTAATACCAATATAAGTCTAAGTGCTATTACTAGGACACATGGTGATACAGTGGTTAGAATGCAATATTGCAGGCTGACTCCACTCACTGCTAAGAGTTCGGTCCTGACGGGGCTCAAGGTTGACTCAGCCTTCCATCCTTCCAAGGTCAGTAAAATGAGGACCCAGATTATGTTGACTCTGTAAACTGCTTCAAAAGGGCTGTAAAGCACTGTGAAGCGGTATATAAGTCCAAGTGCTATTGCTATTTATAACCGTGAAATTTGTTTTTTGGACTTCCTTCCTTTCTTTCTTTCTTTTTGATATATTTTTATTGTACAATTTTCTTGGTTATGTATAAAATTTCTATATTCACGATAACAGTACACTGTCTGGGTGCAATCTCTACAATCTCTATTGAATACACATAGTAAATCATATATGCGCAGTAGTTGTAACTATTTTTCTCAATACCTATTCACCTGCATCTTCACTTATCCTTGTTGAAAATTTTGCATTATTTGGTTAAACCAGGAGTCGGCAACCTTAAACACTCAAAGAGCCACAAAGGTCCTAACAGGAAGCCCCCGTTCAATTCTGGAGCTGACCAGAAGTCCGGTCCCCCCACCATAGAGCCTCTTCCTAGCATGGCATCTTTTTTTCCTCTACCTGTCCTAACTGAAAGCCCTATCAATTGTGGACCTGACCAGCAACAGGGAGCCGCATCAGAGGGACAAAAGAGCCACATGCGGCTCTTTCATCCCTCTGTTCAAGTTTCAGTTCCAGTTTCAGTTTTATTGCATTTATATACCGCCCTTCTCCCGGATGGGACTCAGGGCAGTTTACAGCCATATTAAAACAATCAGATATAAAAAGTAAAACTAATAAAATAATTAAACTGTTTGGCCATAAAAGTAAAACCCCAGCTAAAAACCCTATTAAAATTTAACGCAAATTTAAGTCAGACCGGCTTGGTGAAACAGTAGAGTCTTCAGGGCTCGTCGGAAGGCACGGAGGTCACAAATTTTATCTATAATCTCTTAATGATATGATTTTTTTTTTTTTTACTTTCTTGATGGTCTCCCACCCTCCTGAACTTATTCACAACTTTGGGGAAAGCTCCAGAGTTTTCGTATGTCAATTCCACCTTCTGCTGCTGATTGCTTCCCACCAACCGGTATGCTCTCACAGAGAGGGCCTCCTCAGGGTGCTGTCAGCCAAACAATGTCAACTGGTGACCCCCAGGGGGAGAGCCTCCTCTGTGGGGGCTTTGGCCCTATGGAATGAATTGCCGCCGGACATACGGAGGATCCCCGACCACTGTGCCTTCCGTCGTGATCTGACAACCTTATTATTTCAGCAAGCCGGTTCGACAGAATATGGATTTTGAACGGGTTTTTAAAGAGTTTTAACTATGGCTCTTAGTTGGGGTTTTAAATTATGGCCATTGATTTAATTATTTTAATTGATCTTCTTAAATTTTTGGGTTGTCGTTGTTACTGTTTTTATCATGGCTGTACACCGCCCTGAGTCCTTCGGGAGAAGGGCGGTATAAAAATACAAATAAATAAATAAATAAATAAATAAATAAATAAATAAATAAATAAATAAATAAACAAATAAAAAATAAATTCCATTGTTTCTAGTTAGATAGTTTTTCTTTTTTTTCCCCCTGATGGGTTATCACAGCTATTTCCGCCCCTCCTTTTTTTTTTTTTCACGAGGGAAAATGGTATAAGTCATAGTGATATCTGCCCTTTATCCACTCTCTCTTTTGTATGCCATCCCATAGTGTCACCACAGGAACAAAAAAAAAAATGGGGGGGGGAGGGAGGAGAAAGGCAAAATAAAGAGCCACTCAGGTAGTTCTAGTTCAAAAAAAAAATGACCTTTAGATTTTGTTCGGTTTGCTTTTGAAAAGGGACACATGAAAGCAATAACCTTGGCATTTGCTATTGTTTGGGACTCCCCTTCTGTTTATTAAAAGAACGCTCCTATTCAAATGTCTCAACGGGGAAAACAATTAGGATGGGAACGAAAGTCTCATTCTTTTCAGGGGGTTTCAACGATTTCACAGATCACATTCTGTAATAATCTGTGTCTTTCCCGTTAGATGTCTGATTATGCTAGGCTAATACGCTCACCAATCAGAAATAATTCTTCCAGCAGACATTTCAAACAGACTAACATGGGAAGATATAAATTCTTTTTTTTCCTCTCTAATTTTTCTTTTTTTTTAAAGATCAGTTATTGTACTTCAAAAGGATTGAGACTATCAAAGGATTCATATACCGGGCAGCAAGAAAAGAAGAAGGAAGAAGTATATATCATGAGTACAATAAAGGAATAGATAAATAATGATTATGAGTTCTAACAGAGGAATGGAGAAATGACAGCAGGAGAAAAAAGAAGGAGCTAGATAGAACATGGGAAGATGTGTGTCCTTCAAGGCAGGGGTGAAATCCAGCAGGTTCTGGAGAACCGGTAGCAGAAATTTTGAGTAGTTCGGAGAACTGGCAAATACCACCTCTGGCTGGCCCCAGAGTGAGATGGGAATGGAGATTTTTCAATATCCTTCCTCCAGGAGTGGGGAGGGAATGGGGATTTTGCAGTATCCTTCCTCCAGGAGTGGAGAGGGAATGGTGATTTTTGCAGTATCCTTCCCCTGGAGTGGGGTGGGAATGGAGATTTTGCAGTATCCTTCCCCTGCCATGCCCACCAAGCCACCCCACACCATGCCCACCAAGCCACGCCCACAGAAACCAGTAGTAAAAAAAATTACGTTTCACCACTGCTTCAGTGGTGTTGATTTCAACCTCCCATAAGGCAAACAGTGTTCAGGGATGCCAGATTTCTAACCCAAAACATTTTGCTGAAATCTAGTCCTTTTTATGCTTAGTTTGGGGCTTCCAAAATTCTTTTTTTTTTTAAAAAAAAAAATATTTTTCAAAATACAAACATTCCATCTTTCCTTAAACAGTGTGTCATCTGGGTTCAAATATCTCTGTGCACCAACCTTCAACATTTACAACATCATTCACATTAATATTAATTCTCTAATCTTAAAATTATAGTACATTAAACAGTTAAGCATTCTAAGCCTATTCGTTTTTCCTCTTAACATGTCTCCTAGTAAAAAGACAATAATCATAACATTACGCATCATTATCCTCATCATCATAATACTAACAATTATCATCTTATTTATACTTCTATTTTAATGTATCTTCTATTCTTCTTTAATCTTCTCCTTTTATTTCCAGTTTCCCTTTTTTACTCTCTAACCAGAAAAAAAATGATTAGGAGTGTAATAGAGGAAGGAGAAAAGAGAAGGAGCTAGATAGAACATGAGAAGAAGATGTGTGTCTTTCAAGGGGTGTTGATTTCAACCTTAAGACCCTACTACTCCAACAGGCTGGGCAGACGTGAAATTTTTAATTGGGTATTTTAATTTTGGGGTTTTAACAAAACTGGGCCAAATTATTTAATACTTTTAAATTTTTTAAATTCATGGTGTATTGTGAGTCCTATGGGAGAAGTGTGGTATAAAAATATAAATAAATAAATAAACAAATAAACAAATAAAAAAACAAACAAACAAACAAACAAACCTCCCACAAGGGGAACAATGTTCAGGGATGACAGATTTCCAACCCAAAACATTTTGCTGAAATCTAGTCCTTTTGATGCTTAGTTTGGAGCTCCCAAAATTCTTGTCCAATCCACCAGCATTTGATGCAGGTCATGATGTTACAGTTTACTGCTACTCATCTTTCCATCATATCTGAAGCCTCTCTCCCTGCTCATTTTTCCAATCCAGGAAGAAAAAAACTTCATAGGCCCATTTACTCCACAATATTATCCCATTTCTCCTATATGGAGTCCAGATGGACATGGATGGCAGATGATATCATAAATGAAGATCATATGGAAGCACCTCTAATCTTCTTGGGATATATGCTGGGGCTGTTGGTATGGGTGTAGGGAAAGTCCAGATAACTGCTTCTTCTGGAGATCTGTACACTGGTCAGCACATTTTCTCCATCACTCCAAACATTAAAGATGGAGGTAGAATGATGGTTATCCCAAATTGATAGAATAGAATTAAAATAAAAACCATTAGAGAGCATGCCTTCAGGCAGCGCCATCTTGGATCAATTAATGGATCCAAGGTAGACATCCTACAGAGGGAGGATCAGTCTTTCTTCAAGACATCTAGTATCAGTATCTGACACAGTGAGCTGTTGACTATCTAGCTGTTGACAGTCTATGTGAGGAAGGCATAATCCCATCCCATTCTTGGGCATTTCACTAAAATTTTCTTCTGAAGACAAAATTTAAAAAGAAGTGTTAGGAACAAAATATAAAATACAGGATACGACAGGGGTTGGCAACCTTAAATAGTCAAGGAGCCACAAAAGTCCTAACCAGTAGCACACACACACACACACATACACCATTCTATTCTGGAGCCGGAAGTCCAGTTCCCCCATCATAGAGTCTCCTCCTAGCGCAGCATCCTTTTTTCTCTGCTGACCGGAAGTCCGTTCCCGCACCATAGAGTCTCCTCCTAGCGCGGCATCCTTTTTCCTCTACCTATCCTAACCGAAAGCTCTATTAATTGTGGAGCTGACTGGTGACAGTGAACTGCAGCAGAGGGATGAAAGAGCCACAGGTGGCTTCAGAACCGCAGGTTGCTGACCCCTGGGATATGATGATGAAGATGAAGATACTAGTCATTGTAAAACAGAAGGTCTTTTAAGATTTTTTTCTTCTTTCCTTTTCACTCAGAGATTACAAAAAGAACAGGCCAAGGAAATATATTATTTCAAGTGTCACCTGACAGTACGGCAATTAACTAGCAATTGTTTCTAGAAATGTATTCACAGATATGGCTTGAGGAGAGAAAATTGAAATATTTCTTCACAGAAAGAAACTTTTCTTCACTTCCACTGCAAAGTGTTGTGTGCACATTGGATCATAATAGGGCCCAGTTTTATGAACCAGTCTTTTATCCAACAAATATATTACTTTCTGAAGTCGTTATGATTCTTTGTATTTAACTGATTTATGCATGCACTTAGAATATCTTTCTGGAATTCACATTAGAACTCTGCTTGTAACACCATAAAAACCGAACATTTAATTTCAAGTTAATTATTTCCCATTATTCTGCATTACCAAACTGAAGTGAGAACTTGAGCTCCCTAACAGAACATCAAGTTATTTTTGAACATGAAACAATACAAAATTGCTGGTTTCAACATAAGGCAAACTAACAGGAAGGGTATTGTGGTTGTATCGGTTGGAAACAGCATTCAGGTCTACAGTATCTGAAATCTGAACAAGTGGAGAATGATTTCACCTTCAACCATGTGCCTTCCATTGCCTAGTGGAGACTTAAGGGACATCTTGGTGTAGCAGTTAAGACAGCTGTCTAGAAGCCAGAAAACAATGAGTTCTATTCGTACCTTAGGCATGAAGTCAACTGGGCAACCTTGGTTTAGCTCTTCTTTTCAGTCCTAGGAAGCAAACAAAACTCCAGCAACTATTCCAGCCATTCACCAGGAGTCAAGACTGACTTGAAGACACAAACACACACAATGGGGACATAACAATGTTCTTTCATCTTGCAGAGTAAAAACCAGGTATACAAAAGTGCTAATAATACAGAGTTGCATACAGGTTGAGCTTCCTATTGCTTGCTAACCTCAAGACAGATGTTATCCCGAGGAAACCATGTTTTTTTTAAAAAAAAATTAGTATCATCATAATGATTATGAAATTATGAATAATAATAATGGTTTTCCCAGTTGCAATGTATGGCTGTAAAAGTTGGACTATAAGGAAGGCTGAGCACCAAAGAATGGAGGCCTTTGAACTCTGGTGCTGGAGAAGACTCCTGTGAGTCCCTTGGACCGCAAGGCAATCAAACCAGTCAGTTATAGAGGAGATCAACCCTGGCTGCTCTTTAAAAGCCCAGATCCTGAAGAGGAAACTCAAATACTTTGGCCACCTAATGAGAAGGAAGGACTGACTGGAGAAGAGCCTAATGCTGGGAACGATTTAGGGCAAAAGAAGAAGGGGACGGCAGAGAAGAAGGTGGCTGGATGGAGTCACTGAAGCGTTCAGCGTGAGCTTCAATGGACTCCAGAGGATGGTAGAGGACAGGAAGGCCTGGAGGAAAGTTGTCCATGGGGTCACAATGGGTCGGACATGACTTCACAACTAACAACAACAACATCATCATAATTTACATTAGAAATTGAGTTTAGAAGGCTAATTTTCTCCCAAGTTTTTCCAGCTAGATTCAGCCTTGTTCCTGATCCCAGGGAACAAATATAATGGCACTACTGCTTTTTTTAATTTTCAAAGAGTTTTAATCTCTTCTGAAGTGGCTTCAGTTATTCAGCCTCATTGTCAAGGCACTTTTGAAGGAGAAGAAGGATGATGGTGAGTTTCACAGATGTGAGATGCTCAGAAATTTGTTTCTGGCTACAGATCTTTCAGCACTTTGAAGCCTACCCACTCAGAGATCCCTTGAGTTCTCCTGGGACTTATTGGGATATCCCTTGGGACTTAATGGCAGCAGGAGAAGCCAAGGAGGCTGCACACCATCGAGTAGACGATGACACAACAACAAACAAGGCCTTTTCTTACCTTATCCTATAGTTTAGAAAATATGAAAACAATGAAATGGAATGCTAATTATAACAAATGCAAATAAATCTTCATAAAACCCCTCCCTCTCTTTCTCTTTCCTTCCAACCGACGTCTTAAAAACAGCTTATGTAAATGATTGAAACAACAACCAAGAAGTCTTAATTATGGTGACTGACTATTAAGTGGACAAAGAGCTTAAATGTATGCATTTCTAGTGTTTTTAAAACTAAGAGGGAAAAATATTATCTCTTAACTAAAGACTATTTCTGTTTGGCAGATATTCAGATAAAATCTCTCTCCCCCCCCCCCCTAATATAAATGTATTTTGATCTCATCTTTTGTGACCATACTGTGAACGAAAGCCGCATTGTGTCACACCAACAAAAGCTTTTCAAACAGAGAATGCCTAATCAAATCTGCAGATGTTGCAATATTCACAATTGCAGCCCAACATGTTGGGGCATGTGAGCTTAGGATGAGCTGATAAAGCATGTTGCCTTTGGTGCCAGCTGGCAAATTAGCAAAATTATTTTCACTTAACTGAAAAAGAGGCAGAACTGCAAGTGACAAACTATTGAGCTGTTGCTGTTGTTGTTTTAAAAAAGAGGAGAAATTGTTCTATACTGTAAGGCAAGAGAAAAGTGAGGTTAGTAAAGAGTCTTTATCTGCAACAAAATTATCAGTTTACGAGGATTAGAAATGAAAACAATGGCTAGAATATAGAGTTAAAACCAGAAATATTTCTGTTGGGCATTATACCAGAAAAATACAGTAAAAGGAATATATATTTAATAGTATAGGTGTTAACAGCGGCCAGAATCGTGTTTGCACAACATTGGAAGGGCGAGGAGATTCCCTACAGAAGAAAAAATAATAACAAAAGTCTTAGAATGTGCAGAAATGAATAAACTAACAATTGCAATTAAAGAAAAGGAAGACGCTGAATATTTTGAGATATGGGATCTGTTCTATTGATGTCTAAATAAGAGAAACAGAAGTTAGAACTTCTAAAATCACAAAAGAAAGATTAATTTTACTATTAGGGTTGATTATTATAACTTCTTAATTTTGATTAGTATTAATAATTAATATGTATTAATATTATGAGGGGAAAGCACTGTCATTCTGAAATTACTACTAGAGAATATGATGATGATGTTGATGATGAAGATGAGTATTAAAAGAATTGTAACCAGACAACACATTGTTTACAGGGATATTGAATATGTTGTTTTTCTATTTATATTTAAAAAAACAAAACAAACAATGGCTAGATTCATAGGAGTAAAATAACCTAGCCAGCTGTGTTATTAATGTAATGTAAATCCAGTTTAGATTTTTTTTTCTTAATCTAGGCTGAGATCCAGAGAAGACATCCTTTTCATTTTATCCATCCCTTCACATCTTTATTTTCCAGCTTCTTTCTCTCTTCTCATCTTTTAAAAGTCGCATCCAATTCATACATCTAGGCTGGCAGTTATAATGTCACATCCTTTGACAATGCTGCCATCTAACTTGGCTCTAAAGCCAATCATGTTTTCCCAGGGATCTCCGCTGATGAGATAAATGGAGAGAGGTTGCGGTTAGAGGATAATGAAGACCGCACAAATAAATCCTAAAATGTCCTAAGATGAATGTATCCTCACTTACAAAAGACATAGATCTAAATACTGTTCAACATATAAATGAACCAGTTTTATATTGCTGAGTTTCAATACTGTTGTCCTCTGGAGTCACACAGTGTGTGACTTGAGCAGCCACATCATCATCTTCTTTTAATGACTCCATGATCCCTTGCGGGGTGGAGTCTGGACAACTGAATAGAGCTGAGTGTTTACTGGCCGGATGCTCTTCCTGTTGCCAATGTAGAGTTATATTCAGCAGATATATTCTCAATGTACCCAGAGAGAGAAATATCTGCCTCTGTTGTGGCCCCATCCTCTGAGCCTATCCCATTGGAGGAAGGAAGCTCTGAGCAAGAGGAAGAGGAGCCAGCCAGATCTCCCAGCCCCCCCCCCTCTGGCACCGTCTCAGGTGCCAGAGGGGGGGGGGTGTCTCAGATGAGAGTGAGGGAGAGACGTCATTCCTGGACGCACGCCAAAGAAGGCGAGATAAACGCTTACAGCAGCTGCGGAGACGCATGAGGGAATAGACCTGAGTCACTGGACTGGAGTCACAGGATCAATGAGTCACTGGACCACACCCAGAGCCTATATAAGACAGGAGGGTGGTTCATGATTTCTGTGACGAACAACAACGCAATCTAGTAGTCTTGGGAGCTAAAAGAATGGATTTTGGCAAAGCTACGTAGGTGATTTTCTTTTTGTGTGAACTAATAAAGCCCTTGGCAGATGGTGTGCATATCACTGCCAAGTTTAAGATAAGAACTGTGGAGTGTGCCAAGTGCTTCTTAACCCTCGACTGGCTGTGTTTTTGTGGGTCTCTGAAGGGGGGGACAGATCAGCCTCTACCTAGGATTGAACTCACAGCCTCCTGATTGCGAGATGAGAGCTCCACCTCAAGGCCACCACACCACCCTGGGCAGCCACATAAATCTATTAAAGTAAATAAAGTTGGTAATTACGTGAAGAATTCTGATACCTGAGGCATATCGGAGCCCCAAAACACACACTAACAAACAGGATAATAGAATAACAGAGTTTTGAAGAGACCTTGGAGGTTATCAAGTCCAACCTAGAAGGAAATCCTATACCATTTTAGAAAAATGGCTGTCCAATCTCTTCTTTAAAACTTCCAGGGTTGGAGCATCCACAACTTCTGAAGGAAAGCCATTCCGCTGATTTCTTGTTCTCACTATGAGGAAATTTCTCCTCAGTTCTAGGTTGCTTCTCCCCTCGATTAGTTTCCATCCGTTGCTTCTAGTCCTACCCTCAGGTTAGTCATGGGTTCCTCTTACTTCGCTACACGGTACTGTGCATGCCCTGAACTGGGGTGAATTATAGAAACCCACCGCTGCCTCAGGTGCTTTAGAGAATAGGTTGATCCTCTCTTATTTGTGGGGGCCCCAAACAAACAAGTCTAGAATTGTGAATATAGAATGCAAACTTGGATCTGCATTAGAGCCTTGGTGGCACAGCAGATTAAAGTGGTGTTAAGTGACCCCAGCTGCCTGCAATTACTGCAAGTTCGAATCTCACCAAGCTCAAGGTTGACTCAGCCTTCCATCCTTTCGAGGTAAGTAAAATGAGGACCCGGATTGTGGGGGCAATAAGCTGACTTTGTATGAAAAAGAACACTGCTTAAGGGGGGCCAAAAGCCCTACTAAGCAGGTATATACAAAAAAAGTATGAAGGCTATTGGTTAACGCATTGTAAGCCGCCCTGAGTCTCTGGAGAAGGGCGGCATATAAATTGAACCAATAAATAAATTACCTGTGTTACTTTATGTAATTAGTAGCTGAAAGTGCACTTGGAACCAAAACTGAACAACAACAACAACAAAAAAATAATAACCCTTTTTTGTGAGTAAATGTATTTTATATTCATTGTTAAATTTTGGGTGGTATCCATTAAGGCAATCTTTCGCAGTTCTGATATGCTTTTATCACTTCTGAATAAGCATTTTTTAAAAAAAAACTATATACTCTTGGGGCTGGGATGAAGAGCTAGGTGGTTTTTTTTTCTTTTTTTAATCTATTACTTTTTCCTTCAGTTATAATTAGACTCCCTCTTTGAATAGATTTGGCTGGAGAGGGCTGTACACAAGTGAATTTTATTTCCAAAAATATGTGCATCAATAATGAAGCCTAATTAAGGCATCCATTAAATCTGAGAAAGTTAACTTAACAGGAGAGGAGGGGGGAAAAAATCCGGTGGTTTTTTTTCCCCCCTCATTACAACTAATGCAGTTGACTTTGCAACACAACTTCTAATTAGAGATCATTATTAACTATCTTGTTCTCAATATGTCTTTACCTAGTGTATTATCATCATTGTGTAGACTATGCAAAAATACCAGCAGGCTTAATGCATTTTATTAAATAACATGTCGCTATGTGTTTAAAGAAGGGAACTGAAATATATATATATATATTTTTCCCCTGAAGAAGTTAGAATATAATTTTGAAGAATAGAAAGACAGAGCGATTGGAGATGAGAAGTGAAATGTCTTTGAGGAAAACCAAGCAAAGTCCAGTTGTCTTTTGAAAAAGCACCTTTGGGACAACCATGACCTGAATCTCCATACAGTAGTGGCCAAGATTATGGAAACCTTTTGGGAAAAGTGTATTTTTGAGGTTTGATGGCTAATAACACCACTTTTTTTTTTTTTTTTGGAGTTTCAAATTTAAATTTTTAAATTTTAAATTGTTTTAATCTGTTTTATAAATTGGGTGTTTTAAAATTTGTTCTTTGGCCAAAACGTTTAATATTTTTAATGGGTTTTTAATGTTTGTATTGTCTGTATTTTATCTTGGCTGTTCACCGCCCTGAGTCCTTTGGGAGTAGGGCGTATACAAATTTGATAGATAGATAGATAGATAGATAGATAGATAGATAGATAGATAGATAGATAGATAGATAGATAGACAGACAGACAGACAGACAGACAGACAGACAGACAGACAGACAGACAAACAAACAAACAAACAAACAAACAAAAAAATAATCCTATTCCACTGCTGGAATGGCCTGGGAATAGCCCAGATCTTAACACAATGGAAAATCTCTGGGGCCGACTAAAGAAACGTGTTAGTCAGAAGCGACCCAGCAATAAAACCCAGTTAATAGAAGCAATCATTCAAATCTTGGTTTCACATTAGAACAGCTGCAGAACTAAAAGACTTGGTTCACTCCATGGGAAGACATTGTAAGGCGGTCATTCATGCTAAAGGTGCCCCATCTAAGTATTAACTGACATGGTGATCATTTTTGTATATCTCTTTTTTTCTACCTGTTTCACTTTTCTTCTTTATACTGTAACTGCTATTCTAATAGCAAATCCTCCATAAAAGTTATTGCATTGCACTCTTGATTAAATTATCTTTCCATTGATATATCATTTTATGGTACTACTCAAAAAAAAAAAGTTGTGTTATTAGCTAGTTTTAGAAAATACACTTTTCCCAAAAGGTTTCCACAATTTTGGCCACTACTGTAGATGGGTGAAAAGTAGAAGAAAGCCTATCCATTCTTCATCCTAATTCAGAGAAATTGTATTTCTTAATCAAGCTTTAGTTGCTGCCCATGTCATTAAAGGCAGCTCTAGGCAGTTTACGGACCTTAAATAAAAATGCAGACTAAAACGTTCAAACGATAAAGAAACAGCCTAATATTATCCAATCCTGTTTTGCCCCAGCTCCGGATTCCTGAGGATATTGACACACACCAACGGTCCTTATCAAATTTATTAAGTAGCAAGAATAAACCAAAGTCCAGCAAAGGTTGGCAACCAGCCCAGAAAACAAAATATGATAAAACTTTTCCAAAAATGCTCTGATGATAATTACAAATTGTTTCCAACAAGAAACTTACTAATGGCATGAGACTTAAATAGGCTAAGGGAGTGGCCAATTATCCTCAAGCCTTACTCTCAAGGAGACCTCCTCCTCCTGAGTAGCCACTCCTTCCTTTTGGCAGCCCTGCGTGCTCGAGCATTGAGGAGAGGCTCCTCCACTTCTCTGTCTCCACTTGAAGGAGCCTCTGGAGGTTCTGAAGGCCCAGGCTGAGTCTCTGTCTCTGGCACCACATCCTCTTCAGCCTCCTCACTGTCCGACGCCAGCAGCCTGCGCGGATCATGGCTGATCCCGACGACGAGGAGGCTGGTGTGGTGTTGCGCCAGCAGCGGCTGCACAGGCTGCTGGCGTGACACCACACTAGCCTCCTCGTCACCAGGATCAGCCACGATCCGCGCAGGCTGCTGGCGGGCCACAACAAATCCTCACCTTTTGAAGGTACACATGCAATTGTTCTATTTCCATTGAAGCACTTGTTTTTATTTATTTATTTATTTATTTTTTTTAGCCAGATGACTTACCCAGTGCATCCATCTCTAAACATCAGCTCGGGGACAATTCACAATAATTGTTCTTTGTAAAACAAAAGAAAAGCCAAAGCAAACAAACAAAAGCAAAAAATAAATAAATAAATCCCCTCACGACTGCCTTCTGTGGTTTTTTTTTTTTTTTGCTACAGAAATGGCTCTATTTATTAACGTTGGGCATATGCATTAGGAAATCAATGAAGGTTGAAGAAATGAAAGGCAATCTATTGCTTTGCCGTCCATGGTTAGAATGTTAAGAATAAGGTCATCTACTGTCAAGAGTGTTGAAAAATGGGAAATGCCTGGCAGATGAGAGCATAAGACACCTTCCTTTCTTAATTATTAACCAAGTGTGATTTTTTTTTTATGGTCCTCTTATTATAATGAGTGCAATTTTTAGTTCACGGTAAGATTTAGCAGGGAGGGGGGAGTAATGCCACATGAATATTCCCCCTTTTTCTCCCTTTCTCCCCTTCACAATAATGCTCATGATAACCAGCCCCAGAAGGGCCATTCGTTATTCCGGATTACGTTTCTTTGTAATTCTGTAATAAATGACCCAACTCTAAACATCTTTGTCATTGAGGTCATGCCAGCGTATTGGGCCCCATCTATTCTGCCGTTATTGATTCTCTAATGCATATACCTTGTTAAATGAGCACGCTTAATGCTTCGGGAAGCCAAGGAAAACAGATTGCTAAGAGTGGCAGTCTTCGGTAAATGACTTCAGAGGTTCAAAGACCCGTAAACGTGGTGTAAAAACCATTCTTAGGTTTGCTAGCATTGGATGGTAAAGTCCCTGCGGATTTTACTCCGCGAACCATTGTTGGATATAAGGGCTGGTGGCTCATCTTTGTTTCAAGGCCATTGAGCTGGCTCTGTCTGAAGATATTTCTGCAGTCACGTGGCCAGCATGACATCACGGAACACGTTTACCTTCCCACGAACTGGTACCTATTTATCTACGTGCATTTGAATGTCAGAAATGTTGGGTTTGTTCAGTCAGCAAGCTGGAAATTCCTCTGCATCACACCTCCCTGTTGTATCTGCTACGAATCCAAGGAATTTTTGGTGTGTGTGTGTGTGTGTGTTTTCCAGATGTATTTATATATTTACCTGCTGCAATAAAGAGATTCTCAATGGGGTAGATTCTCAACGCCAATGAAATTTTCATGGTACGGGACATGCTAGCTAAACAGCCATAAAAATCATAAAAAGTTAAAACCACAAAATAGAAATCATAAAAAACAACCAACCGAGTAACAGAGCAAAATGGATGACGCCTTTTATGAATCGAAAGCCTTCTTCAGCAGTTCTGTCTTTAATAAGGGGGAAGCCGATTAAATTTCAAGGGGGAAAGAGGCCCGTCATGTCGGCATTAGGGTGGGAAAAAAATCTGCAAATCTTCCCCCTCCTTATCTCACTGGCCTGATTTATCGTCTTTTTTTTTTCCTTCTTAATACTCATTTAATTCATGCAAAAGCCAAATTCTAACACTATTTATATGTAAACTGTGAGCATGGTAATTAATTGCTCTTTCATCTTTATAGCGGTGACCAACACTTCACCGAACTGCTTACCTTCTGAGCAAGAATTCAATGGCCACATGTGAACTTGTCAAAAAGAGTATCAACACCAGGTCAGTGTATCACCAGCTTCGGTTTCCATAGGGAAGAAAATCTGAATAGAAAGAGAAAAAGGAATTATAAGTATTTAAAAAGGCACGGTCACATCAGTGTAGCAAAAGCCTTTTTTCCCTTTGTATATGAACGCAATCCCTAGTGCTGCATAACGGGGTGAGCTCCCGTTACTTGTCCCAGCTTCTGCCAACCTAGCAGCTCGAAAGCACGTAAAAAATGCAAGTAGAAAAATAGGGACCACCTTTGGTGGGAAGGGAACAGCATTACCTTCCCACCAACCCCCCCTCCCGATATTGGTGGTGACTAAGACGCTGAGCTTATTGATTGAAAGGTCGGCAGTTCAGCGGTTCGAATCCCTAGTGCCTCGTAACGGGTGAGCTCTCGTGACTTGTCCCAGCTTCTGCCAACCTAGCAGTTCGAAAGCACGTAAAAAATGCAAGCAGAAAAATAGGGACCACCTATTGGGAAGTGAGAAGGTAACGGCGTTCTGTGCGCCTTTGGCATTGAGTCATGCCAGCCACATGACCATGGAGATGTCTTCGGACAGCGCTGGCTCTTCGGCTTTGAAACGGAGATAAGCACCACCTCCTAGAGTCGGGAACGACTAGCACATATGTGCGAGGGGAACCTTTACCTTTTTATGAATGCAATGTTAACCCACCAACTCTTGTTTTTGGAACTCAGTCCTCGTGGACTTACACTTTATTACTCTGAAGCATGGGAATTACCCAGAGCTAGCTTCAACTTTCTAAGTGCTGAAATGGGAGCATGCGCATGCATGCGCACTTGCCAGAAATAGAAAGAGTAGTCTCCCGGTGCGCATGCACATGCCGGGAACATGATCTTCCAGTTTCCAGTGCGTACATGCACACCAGCCAGCTGGACTTCAAGCATGCATGCGTGCCAGAAACTGAAAGGCCAGGTGGCTGGTGCACCAAAAACCACAAGACCATCTTTCTGGCATGCACATGTGCACTGGGTGGCTGCGTTTTCAGTTTCTAGCACTCCCGCATATGTGAAGACTAGCTGGCCAGAAGAGCAACGGGCAACAGCTCACATTTTTTCATTGGAAGAGGTGGCAGAAAAAATGCTTTTAAAAGTTAAAAAAAAAGCCTCTGATGATCGTGCGGCTTAGCTGGGCATTGGGGGGAGGGGCGCAGGGATTTTTGCTACCTGTTCTCTGAACCACCCACCACCATCGCTACCGGATGTCCGAACTGGGAGCATTTCACCCCTGCAATGAAGGTAAGCTGTTTAAAATCACACTATTCACCAGCACAAAATCCTTTTGGAGGATTAATTTGTGCCTTTCTAGTTACCATCAGCCTCAATTGTCATAATAACGAGTGTGACTTCCACTTCATCCCTCTGCTCCTGTCTTCAGTGTTAAATAATAATGAAGAGAACTTGCAGATTATCACCTGTAAATCTAAGCAGTTCATTAAGGTCATTGGAGGCCAGCAGACTAAGCATCTAACTACATCGTTCTCGGGAGAAAATAATTGCAGGCTCAAGATGTAAATACCAAATGCCCTTTAAAAAAACAAAATCTGCCTGAATGCCTCTGCATTAGCGTAGTAACTACCTGCTGAGTTCAAGATGTTCAAAAGTCATACAGCTGCTTTAAAGAATTTCAGCACTAATATTTGCAATGCCATTAAATATTGTTCCGTGGAAGCAGTTTGCTTGATCTCGATTTCCAGGTTAGTTTCAAAATCCTTTCGTTATTTTTTAATTAATTCATTTGTTATCCCGCTTGTATTATTTTTTACAAATAACTCAAAGTGGCAAATATAGCCACCACGCAGGGGTGAGATTCAGCCAGTTTGGACCAGTTCACGTTAACTGGATGTTAATTTTAATCTGGTTCACCGAACCAGTTGTTCCAAGGACTGGCTGACCTGCTCATCCTGCCCTACCTCACCCCGCCCAGGAGTCTCCATGTGGCCCCTTTTGGATGCGAGGTAAGTGCAGGGCCTGCATGGAGGCTCTGGTAGGGTGAAAAATGGGCCTACTGAAAGTCCGGAAACGGGCCCGTTTCTGGTCTCTGGAACCTGGGGGAAGCTGTTTTTGCCCCTCTGGAGGCTTGAGGAAAGCCTCTGGAGCCTCAGGAGGGTGAAAAACGGGCCTACCGGAAGTACAGGAAGTCCAGAAACAGGGCTGTTTCTGGCCTCCGGAGGGCCTCTGGTGCCTGGGGAGCTGTTTTTGTCCTCCCGGAGGCTCAAGGAAAGCCTCCGGAGCCTCAGGAGGGTGAAAACACCCCCACCCATGGTGCAGGAGGCTGAGTAGGCCATGCCCCTATGGCCACGCCCACCCAGCAACTAGGCAGCAAACCGGTTGTTAAATTTTTTTCGATCCCACCACTGCCACCACACTTTCCTCCTCCTATTTTCGCCACATGAACAGCCCTGTGAGCTGGATGGGCTGCCATCTGGCTGGCTTTCATGTCTAAGGTGGGACGAGAACTCATAGTGATTGGCCCAAAGTCACCCAGTTGGCTTTCATGGCTAAGAGAAGACTAGAATTTAACATCTCTTGGTGATTGGCCCAAAGTCACCCAGCTTTTGTGACTAAGGCGGGACTTGAACTCTCAAAACTCTCACGTTCTAGCCTGGCACCTTAACCGCTAGATCACACTGGGCCTCTTGTCACAAACCTCAGCATTTCAGGGAAGCGACAGATCAACAGATTGCAAATTCTGACCTTTGTCTTACCTGCAATATCGTTTCCATTAAAATGGAATTTTAAAAAATAGCAGTAGTTATAGGAGCTGTGCTCCTATTCATTTGTGCATCTCAGATGTAAGAGGTCCTACTAGTATATGGATATAAAAGAGAAAAAGATGGTGCTTATAATTAATGGGGCAGAATTAATTAATGATGAATGTTTATTAAGGAGGAATCATTAAAATGGTGTGATGTTTAGCCGGCTGGGCGTGATTTGGTGTTTCTTTTTCAGAATCGCAGTCATTGAGAGCTCCATGATTCTTCTTGACTAGCTCCCAAAATGAAGACTTCCATAATTAACCAAGCTGACATGTAAAAAATGGAGGCAGGTATAGCATATCATCTGTCAGATGGAAAGGTTAATTATGGCTGGTCAGAGGCACAGCTGGAACCGCCAAAGCCATCTGTTAGATCAAATTTAGCGCAATGGATAAAAATGAGGCAAGCAGGGGAATGAAATGCAGATCAAAGATGCAACACAAAGTGAAGTTGTATTTATTAAGACAAGCAGAACTCTTTTCCATTCTTCGTGGTTTTTACTCGTTTGTTCAGGAGCTAGGAAGGTGCATCCAACTTAACTATGGATTCAACTTTGAGTATAGATCCTCCTCTACTCCACTCTCCCCTCTCTTGTCTCATCTCTTCCCTTCCCTTCCCACTCCCCTATCCCTGCCCTCTGCCCTCCCTGTTCCTCTTCTCTCCTTCTCCCACCTTCCTCCTCTCCTTTCCTTTCCTTTCCCCTCCACTTTCCTTTCCTCTCCTCTCTCCTCACCCATTTCCCTCCCTCCCCTCCCTCTCCTCCTCCCACCCTTCCTTCTCTCTTCTCCTCTCTCCTCTTCCCTGTCTCCCCTCACCCTCTTCTCTCTCTCTCTCTCTCTCCTCTCCCCTTCTCTGTCTCCCCTCCCCTCTCTTCTCTCTGTTTTCTCCTCCCCTCTCCCCTCTCCCTCTTTCTTTCTCTCCCTCTTCTCCTTCCCTGCCTCTTCCCTCTTCTCTCCTCTTGTTTCCTCTCCCCTACTCTTTCTCTTTTCTTTTTCTCCCTCCCTTTCCTTCCCCTGCTCTTCCTTTTATTCCCCTCTGCTCTTCTCTCCCATTCCCTTTCATTCCCTTCCCTTTAACTCTTTTTAGCATCTACCACTGCTGATCCTAATCCAGACATTACAAAGAGAAAATCAGATTTATTTCTCTTTTTCCTCTCCTCTCTTCTCCTCTCCAATTTTTTAGGCAAAGAACTTTCTTATGGCTAATTACTTCCTACTTATTTCGGCTATTCCCTGATTCTAGTTTGAAATTGGATGGAAATTGATACTTACTATGAGACTATTCATATTTAAATATCCCTGTTGCATTTGCCTAGCCCTGGATTAAACATTAAGCAAAATAAGTAAGTGCTTAGGGCATCCAGGGAAAGGGAGGGAGCAGAGTTTTCATTCCCCCCCCCCCAACTATCATGTCCTTAACTTATTTTGCCTTATAATCTTTGGGTGATTAAAAATAGTTTTCAATAAATCTCGGTATTTGCATTTTTCCCTTATAACAATTTATTTTAAAAGTGCATTAAAAAAGTGTTGAAAATGTGCATGTTTTTTTTTCTGTTGCCCTAGTTATAAGTAAATAATTTGCTTATTTTGCTTTCTACTATTTAGTGCTAAATGAATAAATAAAAAAGTTTAATATTGCTGTGGGGGTCTGGCCTAGGGGATAGCATGGAAGAAAACTTGAATTTTTAATATCTTATTTTACCTCTGGCGTTTATTGAGTTGTAATATTTTGTGAGTTAAGCAATGGAGGCTCCATTGTTGGGCTATGCTTAGAGCATCAACTGGCCTTAATTTAGCCTTGCATTTGATTTCTCATTTTTGACCTCTTCACTGATACTCTTTTTCAGCCAGGCAGAAAATAAAATAGACTAGGACTTATTTATATCTAGATCTGTAGGTTTTAAAACAATTATGTTTAATTCTATTATTTCAATGGATTCAATTCCCTCTCTTAGTGTGACAAAAGCATGATTAAATCACTCACAATGCTGTTTATTTGGTTTAGGCCAATAGAGGGTGTTAAGTTCATTATCGCAATGTGTGACGCTAACTATATGTGTGGTTTATACATCAAGCTTGGCTTAAGCACATTATGGTTCGATAAGATTTGTGAACTTGCCCCTAAAATGGATATGACTTTACTAAACAAGCAAAGAAAGATTTAGTTATATGATACCTTAGACTGAGTAACATGATAATGAAGTCATTTGGAACAAGGGCTCAAAAGGGTGATCCCATCTAAATCAGATCAAACAATAGGATAGGATAGGATAGGATAGGATAGGATAGGATAGGATAGGATAGGATAGGATAGAATAGAATAGAATAGAATAGAATAGAATAGAATAGAATAGAATAGAATAGAATAGAATAGAATAGAATAGAATAGAATAGAATAGAAGTTGGAAGGAATCTTGGAGGTCTTCTAGTTCAACCCCCTGCTTAGGCAGGAAACCCTACACCATTTCAGACAAATGGTTATCCAATCTCTTCTTAAAAACTTCCAGTGTTGGAGCATTTACAACTTCTGGAGGCCAGTTGTTCCATTGATTAATTGTTCTAACTGTCAAGAAATTTCTCCTTAGTTCTAGGTTGCTTCTCTCCTTGATGAGTTTCCACCTGTTGCTTCTGCTGCCCTCAGGTGCTTTGGAGAATAGCTTGACTTCCTCTTCTTTGTGGCAGCCTCTGAGATAGTGGAACACTGCTACCATGTCTCCCCTGGTCCTTCTTTTCATTAAACTAGACATACCCAGTTCCTGCAACTATTCTTCATATGTTTTAGCCTCCAGTCCCCTAATCATCTTTCTTGCTCTTCTCTGCACTCTAGTGTCTCGACATCTTATTGACATTGTGGTGACCAAAACTGGATGCAGGATTCCAAGTATGGCCTTACCAAGGCATTACAAAGTGGTATTAACACTTCACCTGATTTTGATTCTATCCCTCTGTTTATGCAGCCTAGAACTGTGTTGGCTTTTTGGGCAGCTGTTCCACACTGCTGACTCATATTTAAATGGTTGTCCACTAGGACTCCAAGATCCCTCTCACAGTTACTACTATTGATCAAGATACCACATATACTGTACCTGTGCATTTTGTTTTTCTTGCCTAAATGTAGAACCTTCCTTTTTTCACCCTTGAATTTCATTTTGTTAGATAGCGCCCAACATTCAAGTCTGTCAAGATCCTTCTGTGTCCTTCTGAAAGGAGAGGTACAGATACTTCTTGACTTACAACAGTTCATTTAGTGACCACATGAAGTTACAACAACCCTGAAAAATGTGACTTATGACTGATTTTCACACTTACGATCATTGCAGCTTCCCCATGGTCACATGATCAAAATTTGGATGCTTGGCAACAACTGGTTCATATTTCTGACTGACCCCAGACGGTTCTGGGCTTGTGTGATCCCCTTTTGCCATGATTCACTTAACAAACGTGGCTAAAAAGGTCACAAAATGGGGCAACAAGTGTCTCTGCAACAGAAATTTTGGTCGTAAGTCAAAGACTCCCTGCATGGTTCAATGAGAGCCGATTTGGTGTAGTAGTTGAGGCATCAAGCTGGAAACCAGGCAACTGTGAGTTCTAGTCCTGCCTTGGGCACGAAGCCAGCTGGGTGACTTGGGCCAGTCTCTTTTGCTCAACCCTAGTGTTCTGTCCCCGCTCCCAGGAATACACCCACTCGGACAGCCGGAGGTTAAATGAGCTGGCAGGCAACCAAGTAGTCTGATAAGAAGCTTGGCAGCAATCCCAGCAGCTGCGTGCCAAAACCTTTATTAACGTAACAGGAAAATACACACCATAAAATGTCCAGAAATAAGAAGCTGAGATGCAGGAAGATCTGAAGCTGGGATGCAAGAATATCTGTTTTTGTCCATCACAAACTTGCAGGCTGAACTCACTCTCTTTTATAGCCTGTGGGGTGTGGTCCAGTTAGTCAGCTAATCACGAGCACGCCTTGCCTTCTGTTGGGCATGTTTCTCCCTGCGTCGCTGGCGAGGATCCAGCCAGCACTTATCTCCCTTGTCGCTGTCCACCTGTGGCTGTGGGGATGTGCTTGGCTCTAGGCCTATCTCTTGCCCTTCGGTGTCCTCCAGGGGCATTGCCAGAGAGGAGGGTCCTGGAGAAGAAGGCTTGCCAATTCCTCCCTTTCACTCTCAGAGTCCTCTCCTGACGATGACACAGGCTCAGGCAATGGAGCCACAACACCTAGGAAGAAGCAGGCCAGGGCAAACTATTTCTATCAATTTTGCCAAGAAAACTGCAAAGACTGCTACAGGCAGTTGCCATGAATCAACACTAAAGCAAAGACACAGCAAAAAAAAAAAAAAAACAACAACCTTCCACGCTGCCAAAATATTTAATAAACAACGATGCTGTTTTGACAATTTTTAAAAAATAATTGAGCGATGTGACGACAGACGCAATAGCACTTTGGAAATGTTCAAGAACCTAATCTAATGTGTTTTTTTTTTCAATATTTACCAATTACATATATATATGAAAAAGATTAATTCCTTTCCATCCCTCTGTCTTTCTCCTCTCACTTCCCATCTCATTTTGATCCATGAAATCTAATTTTTAAGAGTCTTACTTGTTTGAGAAGTTCAGGTTGTTGCTGGTACTTTAATAAGTCCCCTAAATGTTTTATCAGCCTGACTTCATTTGTGCAACAGTGAGATTTTACCATAAGATATTACCAGTTTTCCTTCACCTCAATTACAGCTTATGCAGCAGGAGCCCAGATGTTCGCCAAACAATGGCGCTGCAGAAATGCCATATGACTAAGCGATGCCAACTTATTTGTGATAATCCTTTTCATGGGGGATTTATATTTTAACCTCTACTTCCCCTGTATTACTTAAGATTTCATCAATGGTTAATCCCTCTTGAATGACTATTTTCTTTGGTTGAAGTCCGAAGGAATTTTACTCTTTGCCATTTGGATCCTCTTCCCTGTGTCTCTTTTTTAAGGAGCACAAATCCATACATTTGGTTCTCCTTTTTGTAAGGGCCAAACTGGGTACAATGGTCTCAGCCACCGATGCTGTAATTCATGATGGAAGTGCGCCAATATCTGAGGGGCTGCCACAAATAGGAGGGGGAGCAAACTGTTTCCCACAGCACCAGAAGGCAGGACAAGAAGCAATGGGTGGAAATTAATCAAGGAGAGAAGCAAGCTAGAACTAAGGAGAAATTTCCTGACAGTGAGAACAATTAATCAGTGGAACAACTTGCCTGCAGAAGTTGTGAAGGCTCCATCACTGGAGGCTTTCAAGAAGAGACCGGACATCCATTTGTCTGAAATGGTATATGGCAGTAGTGGCGAAACTTTTACTCATCGAGTGCCAAACAGGTATGTGCTTCATGCACTTTGCATGCATATGTACCATCCACGATAATGTGTGGCTCCTCTCCCATGTGCTATGTACACAACCACACTACCTGCGTGTGTGCACAGCTTTCACACGCATGCCTTACCGTGCGCCACATATGCAATCACACCATCGGCACACGCGCACAGGTTTCCCACGGCTCCCCCGTGCGCTGGGCGTGCAATCACAATATCTGCACATGGACGCAGTGTGCACCAGTACTCTCATGTGCATGCAGAAACGTGCGTGCATGCGCAGGAGAGGTCCAAAGACCAGCTGGGTCCCCTGAATTGCATGCATGCATGCCAGAGGCCCAAACACCAGTTGGGGCATCCGTGTTTGTGTAGCTGCAGGTGAGTTGGGCGACAGCTCACGTGCCTGGAAAAATGGGCCAGCATGCCACTTCTGGCATGCGTGCCATGGGTTCGCCATCACGGGTATATGGTCTCGTGCTCATGTAGAAGATTGGACTAGATGTCCTCTAAAGCAGGGGTCACCAACCTTTCGGACCTCAGGGTGAATTATGAATTAAATTCATAATTTTAAATCCCACGGACCGCTAATATGATCTGCCTAATGACCGGCTGGGTGGGCGTGGCTAGGTGGTCATGTGACTGGGTGGGTGTGGCCAACTCCTCGCCTCCCCGCTCAGGCTCCTTAGGGCCCCAACAGGAAGCAGTTGTTGGAGCTAAGCAGCAACCATGAGAAAGAGCTGGCAAAACAGCTCAGTTCAAATTGGATCTGACCAAGAAGGAGGCTCAACATTAGCACCTCACTGAGGTCTAGGAGCATAGGCTTTCCAAGCATAGGGAAGACCTGTGGGAGTGCAAAGCCAGGTACCGGCGCCTGGAGGCTCAGCGGGCTGAGATGGTCAGCCAGTTCCAGGCCATGATGCAGTCCCATTGGAACAAGGCCCTCCGGCTCTTCGCCACCAGCGGTGCTTCCCTCCAGCCTTTGCCCAAAGCCCCACATCAGGAGACTGAAGCAGACCCCAAGTCAGAATTTCTGCCCCCCTCCGACCCACACAAAAAGTCCTTGAAGGGGGAGACTCTCTGCAGCATCGCAATTATTCATTGCACGTTTCTGGCCCAGGGGTCGTAGTTTGAGGACTCCTGATTCAGTGCAATATTAAAAATGCAGATAATTTTTCTGCGAATCACCAAAATTTTCTTGTGGACCGCCAGTGGTCCACAGACCATCAGTTGGTGAAGGCTGCTCTAAAGTCCCTTTCAACGCTTCTTATTCTATTATTCAGCCTACGTATCAGAAATGAACAACCACCAGATCCTTAGGTGAGCAGGGGTGAATTAAAGCTACATCTCCTGCTCATTAATTTATGTCTGGAATTGCTTTTCAGTGTCCTTTTTTCTCTTTGCAGGAAGTCAATCCAATCAGTTCGAAAGAAACCATTTGCGGGAGAATTCAGCTCACCCTTCCTGATGCTGTAATTTCATTTCCCCGATTAGACAAAATTGATAGAGACGGCTTTCGTACAAATATAGATATAGACAAACACACACACAAAAACATTTTTTAAAATATTCTCCATCAGGTAGGAGGCTTCCAAAACAAGTATACAAGTCTGTCAATGGCTAACCATGATTAAATTATTTCTCCGTAATCACAGCCAGTGGTTTATTGCTGAGATTCTAAAGCCAGGAAAATAACGGGCAGAATTCACCTGCTGAGGAAGAAAAGCTCAACAGTTCACATTTTAAAGCTTGGTGGTGAAATCAACCTCAGAAAGTGAAGGAGAAGACCTAAAGCTTATTAGTTATCTCCTGAATAGTAAGTATATTTACTCCAGCTAAAAGCTTAGCTACGTGGCAAATCAGATTTAAAAAAAAAAATAAAGTTCTAACTGTTCATTAAAACTCATTTCCTAACCTGTGTTTCCTGTATGGTAATTCTGGGGCAGTGATTTTTGTTGTCGCATGCCAAAAAGCACGAGCATGTGCCCGCAACCATAATGCAATGCACATGTGACCCCCCTGAATGCCCCACCTCCTGCGCATGCGTGTGTGATCCCCCGTGCTCCCCCTGGGCCCCATTTTGGGCCTAGTAGGCCTCTTTGCACTTATAACCCATACTGCAATGTGTGTGTGACCCCCCCACGTGTGTCTCTCCCACCCACGCATGTGCTCATGAACCCCGTACTCACCCCACCCTCCCATATACGCCCGACACCCCGTGCATGCATGTGTGATCTCCTGTGTTCCCCCGCCACATGCACATACACATGTGTTCCCCCATGCTCCCCCCCAGGCCCCATTTTGGGCCTAGTAGGCCTCCCTGCAGCCTCCTGGGAGCAAAAATGGGCCACAGGGGGGGAGCATGTCGCACCCACCTGTGCCCCATTTTGAGCCTAGTAGGGAAGTTCGTATCTGTTATCTCTTTCTGTTGTTCAAAATGTAATGGAGGAGGAAACAGAGAGGAAAAAAATACAAATATGGGGAAAGACTTGCATAGACAGTTTGGCCAGACCAAGTAAAACAATAATCCTTGTCATTTTTCCTGGTCCAGTATACAAGACTGAAACATGCCCACATGGAGAAGCATATCCTTTGTTGCTTAAGACACAACCTGGTGATCGCTGATGGAAAACCCACGTACTCATTTCCAGAATCAGCAGAGTGAAACATTTTGTTCAGAAAAATTAATTTGTAAAGGGCCATTGGTAGACAGCACCCATCCATCACTCTGCAACATGTATTAAATGCCTTGAACACAAATGGCAAAACCAATAAAATGCTACAAGGGAACACCGATGCACTTTTAAAGCCAGAATGCCCAAACTGTTCATTCCACAACAAGTGAACACAAGTCATCTTATTCATTATACAAGGAAAGGCCAAGCCAATTCCTACAATAGCGTCTAAGTTGCTTTTATGATTTACTTGGGACT
The DNA here is from genome assembly GCA_030761175.1 of Masticophis lateralis. Taxonomy (NCBI): domain Eukaryota; kingdom Metazoa; phylum Chordata; class Lepidosauria; order Squamata; family Colubridae; genus Masticophis; species Masticophis lateralis. The sequence goes on from JAUDYJ010000011.1 coordinate 7,541,040, forward strand.
AAGCAGAGAGCTGTCCCTCTTTGAACTTAAGCACGTTGCAGGCATACCGGAAAAGCTCGGGAGGATCTTCAGCCAACATAACACATGTGCACCCTTCAAATGCAAGAATACACTTAAGCAGAAGCTTATCCACCCCAATATAAAACACCCAGACAAAAACTGAGCAACATAATATATGCAGTACAATGCAGTGAGCCATGTGCAGACCTTGTACATTGGGGAAACAAAACAACCACTTCATAAGCTCATGGCACAACATAGTAGAACAAACACATCAGGACTAGATTCAGCAGTCCATCTGCATTTAAAAGACACAGGCTGCTCATTTGAAGACAGCAAAGTCCACATTTTGGACAGAGGAGGCCGCTGGCTTGAAAGAGGGGTCAAAGAAGTCATCTATGTCAAAATTGAACAGCCCTCTCTCAACAGAGGGGAAGGGATACAACATCATCTATCTCTAATCTATAACACAGTCCTTTCAACAGTTCCAAGAAAGCTCCACACCCAGTTGCACCACTCAGGGGACCCTGATGAGACAGATAAACCTTCAAATGACCTTAACGACATGCTAAAAGGTTGCAAAAGTCCAGCTGTCTGCAAGAAGTATAAATCCTTCCATTTCCCACCATCCAGTCAGAACTGAAGGAACTGAATGGAGTGGAGTGGAGTGGAGTGGAGTGGAGTGGAGTGGAGTGGAGTGGAATGGAATGGAATGGAATGGAATGGAATGGAATGGAATGGAATGGAATAGAATAGAATAGAATAGAATAGAATAGAATAGAATAGAATAGAATAGAATAGAATAGAATAGAATTCTTTATTGGCCAACTGTGATTGGACACACAAGGAATTTGTCTTTGGTACATACACTCTCAATGTACATAAGAAAAGATACATTCGTCAAGAATCATAAGGTATAACACTTAATGATAGTCATAGGGAACAAATAAGCAATCAAAACATTTTAGGAAACAGTCAATATGAATCTTAAGGATATCAGCAACAAGGTTAAAATCATACAGTCATAAGTGGGAGGAGATGGGTGATAGGAACAATGAGAAGACCAATAGCAATGCAGACTAATGTGAATAGTTTGACATTATTTGTTTAGCAGAGTGATGGCATTCAGGGGAAAACTGTCCTTGTGTCTAGTTGTTCTGATGCGCAGTGCTCTATAGTGTCATTGAAAAAGTTTATGTCCAGGATGCGAGGGGTCTGTAAATATTTTCCTAGCCCTCTTTTTGACTCGTGCAGTATACAGATCCTCAATGGAAGGCAGGTTGGTAGCCATTGTTTTCTGCAGTTCTAATTATCCTCTGAAGTCTGTGTCTGTCTTGTTGGGTTGCAGAACCAAACCAGACAGTTATAGAGGTGCAGATGACAGACTCAATCATTCTTCTGTAGAACTGGATCAGCAGCTCCTTGGGCAGTTTGAGCTTTCTGTGTTGGCACAGAAAGCACATTCTTTGTTACTACAACATTTAAAACTACCAGGTGTTTATGTTATTAATCAAAATAAGTTAATTTTTTCATTTAACAGCCTGATCTAAGCCTGATCTTAGCCTGATCTAAGTGCAGCTGACATTGTTATCATTCAAAGGATGCTCTTTAGGATGCCAACTTTATTTTTATTTTTATTTTTTGTTTTTAGCCAGAACAATATATCTCTGTTGTTGAGGTAGGGGCCTATACTTGTTTGCACAGTGTTTTGCAGTTAAGTGGCCAATTCAACCGGGAACTGAATAAGTAGTTTTGATGTTACAGAAAGCTTTTAAAAAGAAGAGGGGGGGGGGACCTTAGAAATGGCATTTTTGCTTACGTGGCATTATAGTTAAACACATATTCTTCTGAATCTGGTAACGATAAAGTTTGGAAATATCACTTACGGAGGCAAACTTCCCAAAGACTCTTGAGGGATGCATTTGGTAACATGTCTGTCTACCATTGAATTAAACATCTAAAACGGGACCTATCTATTCCTGTTAAACAGATGTCTCCAAGAAGCTTATAAACAGGACATTCTTAGAATTCACAGAGTTGGAAACAGCTATACAGGAGATCGAATCCAACCCTGTCCAGCTTAGTGCAGGAAAATCAAATTAAACCCTCCTGACAGATGGCTGATCAGCTTCTGAATGAACACATCCGGTGAAAGGCGAGTCCAACACCTCCCTCAGTAATTGGTTCTTCATTATGGCAAACATTCCTAGCTGCAGGAAAACTTTATCCCTACTTCCCAGAAAGTTAATCCAGCAGGTCAGCAAAAGTGAAAATCTTACTCTTAAAAAAAGAAAGAAACACCCTCCCCATCTCTGAGTCCTTTCCAGGAATGGGCTGCTGGGGGGTTCTTAGGGGTTCGGGAGAACCTCTAGCTAAGATTCTGTGCAGTTTAGAGAACTCCCAAATCCCACTCCTGGCTGGCCCCGCCCACCCCATCCCTCCCAGGAGTCCCCATGTGGCCCGTTTTGGATGCAGGTAAGTGCAGGATGCACACGGAGGCTCAGGGAGGGTGAAAAACGGTCCTACTGGAAGTTCAGGAAAGCCAGAAACAGGCTCATTTCCAGCCTCCCGAGGGCTTCTGGAGCCTGGGGAAGCTGTTTTTGTCCTGCTGGAGGCTGGAGGAAAGCCTCCGGAGCCCAGGGACCACAAAAAAACACACACTCACTGCCATGGTGCAGGAGGCCGACTATGCCATGCCCTCCATGGCCCTGCTCACCCAGCAACCAGGCAGAGAACCCCTTGCTAAAAATTTTTGAAGCCCACCCATGGTCCTTTCTCTTAATTAAAACTCTCTTTCAAGCTTAATCAAATGATTTGGCAAAGTAGTGCCAAGCAGCTCTGCAGCCACAGAACAGAACCTGGAGGAAAGGAAAGCAGGAAAGAGGAAGCACAAAAGACCGTGAGGGGGCAGAAATTTTGCACATGCGAAAGAGCAGGTTTGTCATTCAGGAGCTTGCAGTCTGTGGAGTGATTGTCAGAATCCTGGATTCGAAAAAAGGAGAAAGCTGTGCTACAATTGATCTAGCACATAGCTCAAGGCACAGCTGGGGGTGGGATATGATTGGCCCACCAAAGCGCTCTCTCCCATCACTGGATCTGAAGCTATGGTATGAAATACAGCAACGAATAATGACTGCTTGCTGCATTCGTAAGCTGCCCAGCAGATGTCCATCCTTTTCCACGCTGCATCCCCTTTAGGCATTCTGCTGCAGTTCATTCAATTATGAGAATGGGAATAAGGTTAGATTTGAATCTGTTCTGGATTTCAGCCTCTACTTCACTAGGATTGCTGCTATCCAACTTGGAACTAATGTCCCATTCTGATTGTCTACAGCAGGAGTGTCCAACCTTGGCAATTCTTTAAGATTTGTGGACTTCAACGGCCAGAATTCCCCAGCCAGCAAAATTCTGGAGTTGGAAGTCCACAATTGTTAAAGTTGCCAAATTTGGACACTCTGGCTCTACTGCAAGGGTATCAAATGCATGGCTGTTGTGGCCCGCCAGCGGCCAATGGAGCTGCAGCAGATTCAGACAGTGCAGAGGTTGGGGAGGAACATGGGCCAGTCCTGGAGTCTGGGGAAGGCTCTGACGAGGGCTCTGCATCAGAGGCAGAGAGGGGGCCAGGGCCGTATGCCAGTTATCAGCTGCTTTCAGAGTCAGACATCAGTGAGAATGGAAGAATGGAGGAATGGAAGAATGGAAGAATGGAGGGCCTCCTCAGGATGCCGTCGGCCAAGCAATGTCAGCTGGTGGCCCCCAGGGGGAGAGCCTTCTCTGTGGGGGCACCTGACCTGTGGAATGAGCTACCTCCTGGAATACGACTGATCCCGGACCTCCGCGCTTTCCGAAAGGCCCTGAAGACTCACTTGTTTCAACAAGCCGGCCTAGCTTGAATGATTTTAATTGGGATTTCAAATTTTTGATTTTACTGATTTTCGGTTTTAATTTGGGAATTTTTCGATTTTGTAGATCTGGGATTTTAAATTGGTAATGCCGATGATTTAATTTATTTTAGTTTTTTCTTAACTTTTGTTCTATATGTGTTTTAAGTTTGGCTGTTCACCGCCCTGAGTCCCCCTGGGGAGAAGGGTGGTATATAAGTTAAAATAATAAATAAATAAATAATAAAATAGCCGAATCAGAGAAGGAAGAGGAGGCATGGGAATTAAGGTCAGCATCAAGGCAACCTGAGAGCTCTGAGTGGGAAGCGGGAATGGAGCAGACAGGAAGATAGAGGCAGAGGCAGAATCTGGGCCATCCATCAGCCCTCAGATGGAGAGTCAACAGACCCCAGGTCTAGAGGTGGCTGATGAGAAAGAGGAGGAACAGCTGGGTCCAGTGCCTGACACATAGGTGCAGAGAAGGAAGAGGAAAGGAGAGGAGAGGAGAGGAGAGGAGAGGAGAGGAGAGGAGAGGAGAGGAGAGGAGAGGAGAGGAGAGGAGAGGAGAGGAGAGGAGATCAATGGGCTGGTCCTTGAGATAGAAGAGCCACTACTCCTAGCAAAGCCCCACCCAAGCTCTGGGGATAAAAGGCAGGGAGAGGAGATGAATAAATGTGGCAGATAAATATTCATCTTCCGGACAGACGGACTTGTTAGCCTACAAGAGAAACTTTTTGCTGCTGGTGCTCCTAATAAAAGAATCTTTGAGTTAACTTAAGGGGGTTTGTCATGTCTGGGAGCTGGGTCAGAACATAAGGGGGAGAGAAAGAGAAGGAGATGTTCTCAGAAAGAGAGACAAAAGTTACCGCAAGTAATATTTGCTGAAGTCCACTTTGGAGTTTTTCAAGTTCTCTTTTTTTTTTTCCTCCTGTGGAAGAGGCTTCTTCTATTAGGATAGTTGAATTTTTTTTTTAAAGCGACTCTTTTTGGTGTTCTTGAAGATTGTAATATTGGGTACTTTTGTTTTCTGATACAAACTTTCCATCATTCTGACATTCCCAATCTGAAAACAGCTCAGAGTTTCATAATGGTGTCTTCCCTTGGGATTTAATTCATGTGTTGGAAACCAGGGAGGCTATTAAGCACTGGAAATGTGATTATATGGTGAATGGCATTCCATTCACATCTACTTCTTGGGCTGCCCATAACTTAATAAAGCCAGGTACAATGTATTTCACCCCTGAGGGTTCTCCCCCCCCTCCCATCTTGAAGAAGGTTCAAAAGCAAAAATTTCTTGTCAAATCGAATGGAAAGTGAGAAAGAGAGAAAAAAGGAGATATTTTTATTTTATTTTTTGGGGAAATTGTAGTATTGTTTTCAGACCTTTTTGGCCTTTTTACTTTACTTTTCCAGGACTTTTTACTTGGCCACCTGGCAAATTACACGAGAGAGAGGGGGGCTGGGAAGGAGGGAGGGAGAAAGAGAATGAGAGGGAGAGGGAGAGGGAGAGGGAGAGGGAGAGGGAGAGGGAGAGGGAGAGGGAGAGGGGAGAAGAGAAGAGAAGAGAAGAGAAGAGAAGAGAAGAGAAGAGAAGAGAAGAGAAGAGAAGAGAAGAGAAGAGAAGAGAAGAGAAGAGAAGAGAAGAGAAATTACAGAACAGAAAGTAGGACAGGACGAGAGGAGAGGAGAGGAGAGGAGAGGAGAGGAGAGGAGAGGAGAGGAGAGGAGAGAAGAGAAGAGAAGAGAAGAGAAGAGAAGAGAAGAGAAGAGAAGAGAAGAGAAGAGAAGAGAAGAGAAGAGAAGAGAAGAGAAGAGAAGAGAAGAGAAGAGAAGAGAAGAGAACTTAACTTTATATTGGTACAATATCATTCAGACCTGGTGCTAAACTGAGTCTCATCTGCTCACTTCAACTTATGAAAATTCACCCTTTCCAAAACCCCATATTTTCAGTTTACCCCAAGACAGAGATTGCAAAATTTGCAGTAACAAGAGGGTAAAAAAATAATTTAAAAAAAAAATCAGTGAGCCTCAAGAGAATTGCAACCATGACTAACATAGGCTTCCATCTCCATTCATCTTCCCTATTATTCATATTTCACGTTGGAGATTGACTTGGTTGGCATTTAATACATTTCCTATCAGAAGCAAACAGTGCCACAGTTGCTGACAGCTCAATAATCTGGCACAAGATGAAAGAGGAATGTCAACAGGACGGAAAAAGAACAAAGCTACATTGAATGATAATGTTGACTGTGACTTCAGATTGGGGCATCTTCTAGTATTGTCAGGAGGGAACTTTGCAAGTATGTGTTTAATGTCCATGGATTTTGCTTTCCCCACCCTCCCCAAGGAAGCTTTGAACACAAGTTAGTTTTTCTCCTCTAGTTGGTGGGGGGGAGGAAAACCACAAATTCTTAAACTATATATGTAACATTTCTTTTCTTTTTTTTTCTGCATTGACATGAACGAACACTAAAGAGATCATTTATGGAGGGGACAGAATGACTAACTTCTATGTGCAACTAGGAAGAAGGCCTGGTTCTGGAAGTAAATTGATCACCCAAATTGATAGTTGACTTCTCTTTTTATTCCCCTGTAAAATGTAATAGTCTGTCTTGTGTCTCCATCTCACCATCCATCCAGTGGTGGCATTCAGCTGGTATAACAACCGGTTCGTGTTCCACGTGCATACAGTTCGTTTGAAAACAGCTCTAAAACTTACCTTCTACTGGTGAGTAAAACAGCTGAGGCACAGCAATCCGCTCTGCCGCGCCTATCAGCTGGGCTTCAAACAAAGGAAATGTAGGTCGGTATAGAGCAGGGTTGGGCGGGCGGACCCAGCTGATTGTCAGAGCAAACCAGTTCGCTCTCAGCTGATTGTCGGAATTACTGGTTCACACGAACCAATCTAAACCGGCTGAATACCATCCCTGCATCCATCCATATACAAATAGCAGCTGATCTGCAAGGATTTGGGAAAGGATGAGGATCATGACTGGATAGCCTAAATTTATCAGTATCAGTAGATCAATCAACCATCATCTGGAGCAGGATCGTATCTTAGGGACCATCTTGTCTAAATGATCATGTCAGTTCCTCTAGAGATGGCTTGCTTAAGATTTAATTCCCTAGCTGAAAAATGGAGTTGGAATGGAAGACTTCACATTTGCAAATTCTACACAGTGGAACATATTGCTCCAAGACAGGCTTGTATCTCTTGTTCCTAGACAATTGATGAGTGTTTTTCTTTGGGTTTTTTTTCCTGCCAGTTTTTATACGTAGGCCAGTGGCTTCTACAAAGCTATAGCTTGATTAGCTTCATCAATTCTCTAGAGCAGGGGTGTCAAACTTAATTTCATTGAGGACCACATCAGGGCTGTGGTTGACCTCAGGGGGTCGGATGGGTGTGGACTGATGCCACTCCCCAAACTGCTGGCATGTTTCCTTTTTACATTGAGTAGACTGGGCTAAAGCAATGTGGGTAAACCAGGCTGAAGTGATGTGGGCCAGCCCCTTACATTTTCCAGGCAGCCCTGCAGGTAGGATCTGACCGCATTGTGGGCTGCATCTGGCCCATGGGCCTTGAGTTTGACACCCCTGCTCTAGAGTATGGCTTGCTTCCAACATTCTTCTTACCATATTTTTTGGAGTATAAGACGTACCTTTTCCCCCCAAAAAAGAGGGTGAAAATCTGGATGTGTCTTATACTCTGAGTGTAGCCCCACCCAGCTTCTCAAATGGAGGTTTCAGAGGCTGAAAAAGGCATCAGAAATGAAACTTCAGAAAAGAAGCCCCCAAACAGAGCATCAGAAAAAAAAAAGCCTCCAAACAGAGCTTCAGAAAAGAAGCCCCCAAACAGAGCTTCAAATGCTTTTTTTCTGAAGCTCTGTTTCAGCAGCTTTCAGAGACGGAAAATAAAGTTTTTTCTGAAACAGAGTTTCAGAAGTTTCAGAGGCAGAAAAAAAAAGCAAAAAAAAAAAAAAAAAAAGCAAGGCACAGAGCTCACAAACAAAGAACCTGTTGCTAAAATTCACCTCTGGGAACAGCTGATTGGGGGTATTCCGGGAGGCCGATCCACCTGCCAATCAGCTTTTTTCTTATTTTCCTCCCCAAAAACTAAGTGCGTCTTATACTCTGGTGCGTCTTATACTCCAAAAAATACGGTACTTCCTATAGTGGCCAAGGGGCCTGATACACGTCATCTCAACCTTCATGAATGGTGGTTGGGTTCACCCATGGTATTGAAGCCTCAAGTGATTTCTTTGATTTCAGCTTTGTGTGTGGGGTGAACACCCCACCACTGAATCCGTGACAGACTCTCTCCCCAGCATGTTCATACATTTTAATGTCATTGAGAAAATAGTGACACAGTTTTCACAAATGAGCTTCCTTTATGTTCCTGTCAGCTGGCAGGTAGTCTAGAAAAAAAAAGAAGAAGAAAGGAAAAATGAGCTAGCTATTGAATATTTCTCTCCCGGCTGCCAAAATTCATCTCCCGCTCATGAATTCTAACTATGTATTGTCTGTGTAGACAGACAGAGGCTACCATACAGAGCTCTCTATTCTTCAGGGAGTGTGGTGATGAAAATGAGCCATGAAAGAGAGGGGAAAATGTGCCAGAATAAATAAATGCATATGCCGTTGAAGAGGGGTTATTGGTTAGTTGTTGGAGCCAATGTTTAACATGCAGAAAATTCTCTTTCCTACCCCCCCCCCACTTCCCAGTTCGAACTTTGGAATCTATAGGATCATGCAGTAGAACACCAAAATGAATGCCAGCCCTACCTGAGAGCTGCGGTGTGTCAGATTCAACAAATAAACCGACGAGATGCAAAGTAGCTTTTCAGTATTGCCGAGCCTGATGGCAGAGAAACAGGATCGCCTCCAAAATAATGTCCCAACGGTGCTTTTCCATCCAGAGGAAACTGGATTTTCTTGTTTGTATGTTTGTTTGTTTGTTTTCCTTTGAAAATGTTTAACTTCTCATCCAAGAAGCTTCTTCGGTTCAGTTCATTCTCTCGGATGAGAAGCAAAACAGCAATGGCGCTTGGACTTATATACCGCTTCACAGTGCTTTACAGACCTTTCTAAGCGGTTTACAGAGTCAGCATCTCTCTCTCTCTCTCTCTCTTTCTCTCTCTCTCTCTCTCTCTCTCTCTCTCTCTCTCACACACACACACCAATCTGGGTCCTCGTTTTACTGACCTCAGAAGGATGGAAGGATGAGTCAACCTTGAGCTGGTGAGAATCGAACTACTGGCTATCAGCAGAATTCAGCTGCAGTGCTGCATTCTAACCACTGCACCACCATGGCTCATAAAAAACAAGAAAGTCCTGTTGCTTTTGGGAAAATCACCTTTGGGACCACCATGACCTGGATAATGGAGAGTTTCCATAGAGATCCAAAATAATGGATGGGGATAGGAGGGATATGAGTAATGATGTTACCTATTTCGGGTAATGAAATATATGCAATGAAACAACCAAGCTCAGAGAGCACCAAGGACCCCATACTCATCATCACTCTCCTCCTCCTCCCTCCCCCTCCCCCTCCCCCTCCTCCTCCCCCTCCCCCCTTCCTCCTCCTCCTCCTCCTCCTCCTCCTCCTCCCTCCTCCTCCTCCTCCTCCTCCTCGCAGACCTCATTCCCTTGTAGCACTGCTGATGTTACCTTGTTATTATTTATTTATTTATTTATTTATTTATTTATTTATTTAATTAATTAATTAATTAATTTGTATACCACCCTTCTCCTAGTGGACTCAGGGTGGTGCACAGCCAGAACTAAAACACATACCACTACAAAATTTAAAATTTTTTAAAAATTACATAACTTTGGCCCCGAATTTAAAACATTCAAACTAAAACCCATTGACAATTTAAAAAGCTAAAAAAAAGGGGGGGGAGGGGTTTACACCAGCCCTGCTTGATGGAAAAGAAAAGTTTTTAGGGCACGGTGAAAGGCCCCGGAGATCTGATATCCTTCGTACCTCTGGGGGCAAATCGTTCCAGAGGGTAGGAGCTGCCACAGAGAAAGCCCTCCCCCTGGGGGTCGCCAGCCCCCCCCGGAGGAGGGGGGGTCATGAAATATCTCCAAGATAACAACCAATCTCAGAGAGTACCAAGGACTCCTCATTACAACCCTGAGCTACAAATATTCTCCTTTATGGAACCATATCACTGCATTCTTTCATCTCGTGGTCATGAACCCCTCCAATAGATTCCTGTCCCATGAAAAGGGGGACCTAAGTAAGTATCCATTTACTGAGTCTTCTTTATATCAAGTTCAGGATTAAAGGTGGTGCTTCTATGAAATGTGCCTAGTAGTGCTATGCCAACATTTCTCAAAACTTACCTGTGAAAGAGACTACTGGTTTTTTCCTGCTTTACTCTCAGGCTACTTGAGAATTCCTTGCAGTTTCCCAGATGGAGCCTTTGAACTTATTATTGGAATAACAGAGGGTGCAACTGTTTGTTTTCTTTCTTACACATATTTCATCACTGTTAACTTTCACTGGTTATGCAACACTTCCTAAGGCTTCTTCCATAAGATTTTCCTCCAGGGATTTCATGGGAGACTTAGAAAGCCTTAGAGATTGCACCCCATGGCCGAGATGATTCTACACTGAAACGTAAGACAATCACACACACATGTCTGTGTCAGCCTTGGTGGCGGCAGCAGACTAAAGTGTTGTTAAGTAGCACCAACTGACTGCAATTACTGCAAGTTCCAATCTCACCAGGCTCAAGGTTGACTCAGTCTTCCATCCTTTCGAGGTAGGTAAAATGAGGACCCGGTTTGTGGGGGCAATAAGATGACTTTGTATTAAAAAAACACCGCTTTGGGGGGGGGGCGCGAAAGCCCTACTAAGCAGGTATATACAAAAGTATGAAGGCTATTGCTTAATGCATTGTAAGCCTCCCTGAGTCTCCGGAGAAAGGCGGCATATAAATTGAACCAATAAATAAAAAATAAATAAATAAATAAATAAATAAATAAATAAATAAATAAATAAATGTCCAGTGAAAAGGTCCAGTGACCTTTTCACTGGACCTTTTCAAGTGCTCCACCCGTGAGGATTTTGTCAAATTGTATTTGACTTGTGAGGAGGGCAGAGGGAAATTATTTGAAAAGGAGATTCTCTTTCATCAAACTGAATTGAAAACAGGGAGAAAAAGAAGGAGAGAGAGAGAGAGAGAGAAAGAGAGGGCGACAGAAGGAATAAATTTCGCTTCCTAATATGCCGAAAATTGTAATTGAATGAATAAAAGAACTGCTTTCAAAGTCTTGGCTTGAGAAGGTGAAAGAATTCCTTTTTAGCCCTCGACCAAACTCACATTCACATTTGAGCAGTGACCCTGACAGGTTTTCCGTGTTTCAAGATTTCATTCTGTCAGTGACAAGTCAAAGAAGTCAAGTTGCAAAAAAGAGAGAGAGAAAGGTGACCCGAGGGAATATTTCACTATTTTAAAAAGAGGAGAAAAGATAAGAAAAAGGGGGAAAAAAACTTTGTTTTTT